>SEMN01000086.1:170000-248251 GCA_005408345.1 Macquaria australasica | reverse complement strand
TCCCCCTCCTGTTTAAACTTTGCCCTCTCTTTCCTCCACTCCCTCCATCTCCCCATTACCCCCCTCTTTCTCCGACTCCATTTCTTTCTTCTCTTCATTACCTTTTACACCGACTCGATCATTCACTCCTCGCTCTCTTTTCTTTTACAAACTCCCTCCTCTTTTCTTCCACTCCAAATTAAAATTCTGACACTCTCTCTCTCTTACACTATTTGTTTGCCTTCCTTTTATACCCACTGTCAGTCTCTCTCACCCGTGTCGCCATTGCTTCTTCTCGCCTTTTATAACCATGGAAACAGAGGAGACCACGTCGCCATGACAACAGGGGAATAGCCTGGGCTTTGGGCCGAGGCTTCCTTTCAGCTGCCTGTAGAGAAAGAAATGTGGAAGGAAGAGCAGCAGGCGGGACAGTGGACGCCTAAGTTACATGCAGGCACAGGCGTCTGGGGTCCTTGTGTTCACGTGCATAGATTATCACTGCTGCAGTCTGACACACACACACCCGCAATAGATATGGTGACAGATATGGTGCATCACACACACTTTGTTATGTGTCATCATGAGTTTTGCCGAGAAAAGGATTATTAAAATATCCTTTCAGTCTTTTTTTATTAATCTAATATCTCAATTTTCTGCATAGATTTTTATATTTTTCAGTGAAATATATTCACATAGACACACAGAAATTTACAGTTACACAAGTCTAAAACACTTCATAGATGTCTTAATGTGTTTTATGTTCAACACCTTTATGTGCAAAGGTGTAAATCATGTTTTTATTGATAAATTGTGACACACATTTGTCACCGGTACTGACGCTAATTTCTCTCCATACGTCTAGGGCTCACTCTTACTTTAATTCAACGGCTAAATTCCCTAAACTCTAATTCACATAAACAGAAGACCCAGCAGCTGTTGGGAGGTTTCATTGACATTCATGCTCAGCAGGCAGGCAGAGCAGTCCAGAGAGGCTGAATAACAGAGTCCAGTCAGGACAGCAGCGTCTCTCGTTATCATCTCCAGCGTGAATTCAAAACTCATCTCTCCACAAAGCTCCCCGTGTTTGCACTCTCTCCTTCCATTACTTCTGCCTCAACTTTCTTCTGTCTAGTAGGAAAGCAGTTTTTCCCTCCTCTCTTTCTCTAATCAAATAAATGTTCCAGGCAGAAGAGATCACCTGTAACATATATTTTCTGGGTTCTCTGTCTCTGTACTCCTTACTTGTGGTGCCTTGTAATCTCCCTAATTAATAAACAATCAAAAAACTCAATCTTCTACTGTTTCACTCAAGTATTGTAACTGGGCTTTAAACCATGCAGCCTATTGGTACAAGCAGCCTAATGTATTCATTTTCCACATTCCAGCCTCTGCCTGGATGGAAATTGAGGTCAACGTAAACACACAGTCCATATTATGTAAAATGTAATATCATCACAATAGTCTTCACGCCTGAGTGAGCACTGGACACGCCTGGGAAATACTGGATGTTACCAGAAACACGAGCTTATAGGTTGAATCACTCTGCGAGCTTACAGCATCACAGATAAAGAGGATCCATCAATTAGTCATGTGAATTTACAAGAGACGTACAACATAGCAATTTATATGCTCTTTTAAAACAAAGTATAATCACATCCCTTCTATTCCCTATCACTGGAAGCAGGGGGAAACAGCTAGCCTGGCTCTGTCCAAAAGTAGCTAGTGGAGCTAGTGAAGTCACTGTTAACAAATAAATATTCTGCACATAACCCCCACATTTTTACACTTTGGTGTTTGTACAGATTAAACAAAGAAGAATATGTTAATTAGTGAGCTTTAGGGGTGTTAGGGTGGTAGGTGGACTCTTTTTACTTTTTCACAGGGGCCTCAGGTTCACTGTATGTACAATTTGTGGTGATTTAATTAATTGCAAATTTGTCTTTGAACATGCACCACTAAATTAAATATCAACTAACATGACAAGAGCATTTAACCGGACCCTATGTTCTTACCTAATTTTGAGGCCTAAAAAAAAACAATTTAATAACTTTATATGTATGTTTATAATGTGCTCACTTTGTGCATATTCCCAAATACAGCTGTTTAATTTGTTTATTTGAATACCGCAGGATACCTACAAAATTCACAGCGAGTAGGTGGTGATAGGGGTGTCTACAGCGGCCCGCAGCTCATTTTTGCTCCGGGAACCCCAAATGGGTTAAACTGGCCATCACAAGGTGGATCCAGTTCCTCCTTTAACCCTCTTGGGCTTAAACCCAAAAACATTTGGGGCATAAAGCATACTGGAGAGGAGTTGTGCAACTTGTTGAATTTCACTTGTTTGGGAAGACGTGCTTCTGAATAGTTTTGGCTCTACAAATCAGCAGCTTTTAGAAATGTTTGCGGGTGGAGAGGAGATTTCACACTGCAGTATATTGGCAGTGTTAGCAAGGTGTCGGCTGTGTTTAAACCCCTGGGCTGTTTGCAGTGGCGCTGCCTGCTGCCGTCAGAACCGAACGATCATTCACACAAACAAGTCTGACTCGCTGACTCGGCCCAAAACTGCTGCCAGGAAACCTCCTTGTCTAACTGTCTCTTTTAATAACTGTAGAAAATAATTATTAAATGTTTTTTTTTTCTCTTCACTCTTTCAGAACTGTCCTTCATTATGCGTTTATTTCACACACACACACACACACACACACACACACACACACACACACACTCACACAAACTCTTGGCCTCCAAACTGCAGCGCAGCTGTGACTCTCCACTACATGCCACATGTTCATCTCACAGACATTAAAAAAGGAGGAGTGGAAGAATTCAGCCATTTTTCTCAAGAGCGTTCATTAAAAACACATCGTATGAGATCATTTGTATTTATTTACCTACTCCCATCTGCCAGCAGCCATGACAAATGGATTCAATGAGAAATGCAAATTTGAAAGGTGTAAGTACCAATCAACACAAAACTAGACATAGATTCATATTCCTCACTGGTTGTAGATAAACTGTACATTTTCATTAAGCATATCTGGTTTAAAAAGTCTGCTTAGAAAGACCAACTTGGGTCAGAACAGTAACGGTGAATGTGGAACTAATGTTGACACATTTTGTGCTGAGAAATAACTGCAGTTTTAACCATCTGCTGTGAAAAAAGATGACCACAGAACATAAAAGTGACGCCAACCGTCTTTAACCAGACTCCAGCATGATAACTGATTCCACATCCCATCCTCAGATCTGGTTGTAATTAGTCTTTCACATGTAAACAGTAAAGAGCCATCACGTGTTGATGATGAGAGCTGAGGGTGATTAAGTTAGTTTGCAGCTATTCTCAGTGCACTGGAGGATTGTATCTTCAATTGACCATTTCTTACTATTTCATATTGCTTGTGGAAGCGAAAGGTTAATTTCAGCTGGTGAGGAAAATCATGTCATTAGACTGTTTTTACAGTATTCGTTGGACATTTTAAATGTTGCCTCACAAAGCCAAGCTATGATTAAGAAATAGTATAAAAAGTTGTAGCAGTGACTGACTTATTTTATTTTTAGTAATATTATTAGGTTGCTTTTCATTTTGTTCAATTATTGGGAGTATGCTTTCCTCTGTAAGTGATCAGCTTAGTTTTCACATTACAGTATGAAGAACTTTCACTTTTTAACCACAAGCTTTTTATCTGTTATCATCTCACTTTCAAACTCAGTGCATGCGTAAACATGTGTGCATGTGACAAACACACACATACACAGTCCCCAGAAATACATACTTTACCATTCATATGCACTCTCCTCATCTTCTCTTTAACACGACTTTTCTCAGTTTAGCACACACAGACACACGCTGTCAACTATCAACATGTACGTCTAATTTAGCTAATTTCACATTCACTCAGCATGGAATATCTTAATGCTTGGAGAGATAAACTCATCATATGCGTACAGAAACATGTTTTCTTCATACGAGCACAAAAACAACCAGACACACACTCACACCACTTTTTCAACTTCAAAATTCTGCTGTTGAAATTGAGTATGTTAAAGTAAATGAAGAATAAAGTCCAGTAGCTGCAGCTCCGTTATAGCACCCGACATTATGGCTCACAGAAGACTCCAAATCCCTTCCCTTCCCTCCAAACATTTACACACAGATTTAGGAAAGACGAGACTCGGCCGTAAATGTAGCTGACTGTAAAGCCAGACATCTCAGAAACAGCACACAGACTTCTCTTGTGAACTGATACA
Source organism: Macquaria australasica (assembly GCA_005408345.1). Lineage (NCBI taxonomy): Eukaryota > Metazoa > Chordata > Actinopteri > Centrarchiformes > Percichthyidae > Macquaria > Macquaria australasica. Next base: position 244,024 of record SEMN01000086.1, on the reverse strand, counting down.
GAAGCTTAGAGACCCTAAAACATTAACGCTGTAGGTCTACAAGCGTCTTCCAACTTGAAATGCTTCCAGTGCAGGAAATAAATCAGAATATCACACAGTAAACTTAACATACGAACATAACACACACACAGAAGTCTCTCTCTCTCACCATGATCTAAACAATCACATCAACCCCTTCACCCGGTCCTGACCTACATGCTGTTTCCATCTCTATAAAGTAGGCTTTTACTCTCTTGTCATCGCCTCCCTACTCCAACACCCCATCACTTCCCATGCAACAGGCATTTACAGTATTAGTGGTGTCATAGCAGTGCTGCCAGTTTATAACAGTTTATTTCTCACATAAAAAAAAGGCTAAAAAAGGACATTAGTACAAGACAAAAACTATTACTTACAACACTCTAAGGGCAGGAGGAGTTAGGGATGCATGATATTGAAACTGATCGTTTCCATGGCTGCTTCAGCTGATATCGATATTTTTTGCATCTAATCTTTTCTGTAATGGGGTGTGCAATATAGATCAAATCTGTATCGATATATTTATTATTATATCACAATATCTGTGTATATTATGGTATATTACGTTTTCTCAATTGAGAGACTATTGCAGACGAGATAAACAGATGAGTGTTTTTTTTTATTAATCCAGAGAACTGAATTCCTGACAGATCAAGATACTATATCTCATTGATTTTGAACCTAAATTTGAACCTTGAGGTATCAAATGAGTAGAAACCACAGTATAAACAGAATAGAAAAACCTCTGATGGCAGACTAATCTATACTAAGTGCGGATGCAAGTGTCTACAAAACACTGCTTCGGAGTTAACTCTCCTGATTTGTTACGACCTACTTGTGTTTCCTGGTGTGTCCACACTAAACTGCAACTTCAACTAAAACGTGAAATCGTGTAACAAATCACATTTATTTACTCTACAGCAGGTCAATCCTTATAAATTCCCTATAAAGCATGACGGCACAGAACTAACCAGTTTGATTTTCTGGGCATAATTGTTTGATATCTGTTCTGTTAAAACATTATTTTTTTATTGCTCTGTATTGACAAGTTTAACACTATATCAACTTGAGGAGTGTTGTTGATTTGATGTAATGTTTGAGTTTAGTCTGCTGCTGCATCGACTGCAGAGGCATAAGCTATACGCTGAGGAGGCTGCAGACCAGAACATCCATCCACTAACATACATTTATGTGATAAAAGCTTTTAACAGTAAATAATCAGCACAATTATGACAATTGGTGTGAGTGGTAAATTGCCACAGATGATAAGAGGTGCAGCACTAAGCCCACTTTTACATCATTCGTCTCAGTTATCAAGCTGGAAGTGTTCCCTCCCTCCACTAAAAGAGGGAAAGCTATTAGCCTGCTACCAGCGTCTCATTACATGAGCAGGGGAACCCTGGCTTCTCCAGAGAACCGAGTAACCTACATTTCTCCTCCATCTTCTGTTACAGCGAGTAAGACAGGAGAAAAGACAGAGAGGGAGGACAGCATTACAGTTACAAGATAACACTTTAAATGTACATGTTCTTATCCCAAGGATAAATGTAAGATACCAGATTTTCCTCCCGTCTCTGTGACATTTACTGACCATGGATTTTTCAGGAGATGGGGCTTTTTCCAAGTATGTGGGCCTTTAATCAAAGCCAGAAGGAAGCCCCGCAATCAAACATGAGCAGCCAAGAAAATGTCAGCATGCAAATGAAAATGAAGTGCACTCATGCTGTAGCTATGGCTCAATACAAGATCAAACGTTTTGACCAAGACATCATCTGATAAAAAGACTAATAGTATCAGAACTACACATATTCTGTTTTGTCCTCCTCATCTCTTACCACTTTTATTGTCTGTTAGCTCACCACAAGCTCAGGTAACCTCAGTTTCTGCCTTTCTTTGCAACATATTCTCTGTTACACGTCTCACATGAACTATTTGTGATAAGCAGCAAGACATCTGTAAATCACAGCAAGTCTAGATGAAACACCTCTGCTGCCTGACTTTTATGTTTTGTACGTGCGCTGCTGGACAAAAAGTGATGCGTTAGATTAAAATTATTTCTTTGATCTTCTCTCCAATTTTACAGATAAGTGAAGATCCATTAAAACTTTTCCCGTGGGTTTGAAGTGACTGAACAAAGATCACCAAGACACCATCTCTCTTTACAAGACAAGTTTAACAGACGTGATGTTTCTTGGCTCCTGACAGTTTTTATCTCCCTCCAGATTGGCTTTTAACATGATGCATTGCCTCGTCTCTATTTTTTACTGGACATGTTCACTCTTACAGCAACATCCTGCTTCACACCTGTACACACACATCCTCCACTGGAAGCTTCCCACAACAACCACAGTCTTCTACCTTTTGCCACTCAGCACACTGCTCATAGGCACACTGAAGTATTAAAAGACATATTGCCAGTGTGAGGTGGTTTCTCTTACCTGCAACACGAACCACCGCCCTCTCCGCCGGGTCCAGCACAGAGTCCTGGCTCTTCCTCTTCCTCCTCTCGTGTTTGGACAGGTTCCACGGCAAAGTGTCTCCGGGCGGCCCCACAAGTCCTGATGGGCACGGGGACAACGACCCCCCTGAACGCTCGCTACGGAAGGACGGCTCGCTGACGCATGAGCGCTCGCTTAGAGTATCATCGTCCGACGACTCCATCTCACTTTAGGGCTGCAGGGAGGAGAGGGATGAGGAAGAGGAAGAGAAGGAGAGGAAGTAAGGATAGAAGGAGGGATGGAAGGAGGAAAGAGGGATGTAGAGCAGTGGGGGAGGGGAAAGAAAGAAAGAAGGTCAAAAGAAGGGAGGAGGAAAGAAGGAGGAAGAAGAATTGTAGGGAAAGAGAGAAGAAGGAGCTTTAGAGTGGAGACACTGTATAATTCATTGCTGGTGCACACGCAGGGGTTAGGAATGATGCAAAGTTTCAACCTAACAGCACAACAGTAATAATGCAGTGATCAGGAAGAGGAAAAGCAGGAGAGAAACAACTGGATTAAGTTAGTCATCATGTCTAGACGACTGTTACTGTATGAGGCGGCAGATTTACAGTGACGGCAGGAGGAAACTACTTCTGAGGAGAAGATGAAAGAGGAAGAGAGCACATGACAGCAGAGATGATGGTACAGATTACTGAGGCCTGTTAGAGGATCAAAGGTGTGGGGAGTAACTTTAAGTTTAAGACATGAATGAAATTTCAGAAAAAAGACTCTTAGCCTATGATATATCTTCTTATCACTGCAGTCGATCAGTCAGGATCCAAAGAAGAACGAGTGTTGTTTCCTAAATTCCCAACATTCATTTTTACAATTTTTGGCCATGTTAGTGGGGGGGCTCTGTGTATGGAAATGTTGGTTGGTCTGTCCACCACTTTGATGCAGACTGAAATATCTCAAAAGCTATTACACGGATTGCAATGAACTTTTGCACAAACATTCGTGGTCCCCAGAGGATGACTCCTCGTCAGGTCAACGTTTCTAATGAGGAAATGTCACGCTAACATGCTAAACTCAGATGGTGAACATGATTAACATTATACCTGCTAATTATTAGCATTGTCAGCATGTTAGCACGCTAACATTAGCATTTAGCTAAAAACACAGCTGTGCCCGAGTAAATCCTCACAGAGCCGCTAACATGACTGTAGACACTTAGTCTTGTTGATACAGATATAAGATATATAAGATATATAAGATATGTATATATGTGTATGCTATTTGAAAAATATATTTTTAATTATTAGATATTGTTTCATTTTATAATATTACTTTTAAAAGTTTCTTTTTTAATAGTGTATGTTGATTTGGTTTTATATAGACAAATATTTGACGCTGTACCACAAAAATACACTTATATTATATAACTACATCTATATTAAAAGGCCATTTTCAAGCTTTTTTAAAACACATGATTTTGTCCTAATTTATGTTTAAATTGACCAACAAGTCAAATTCCATTTAGATGTAAAGTTACTCATCCAATAAATCTGATTCTTACTCTGAATATGACTGCTGGCATAAAAAGGCTAAAACTATAAATATTGTTAGTTATATTACAGTCAAATAATGAGGCTTACAAAATACCAACTTTCTGAAAGTGTCAGTTAGGTTGAAGTGTAATCTGTGTGTGTGTTCATGCATAAACTTGTTATCAGCTACAGAAACACAAACATCATGCAAACACACGACAAGAAAGTAAAAGTTAGTTCAGCATTTTATCACTTAATACAAATCACTGAGGTCACCACACATTACGTCCCACTTCAAGCTGATTTATTGATGATGCCAGCTGTGATGGAAGAAAGACGGCTCTGTGCTTGGATGGATGGAGGGATGGAAAAGAGGGAGTTTCTTAACAGTGACTATTCAATAGACTTGGCTGAGACAAGGAGCAAAGACTAGAGAGAGAGAGAGAGAGATGAGATTTCAAAGCTTGTGTAGAGTTTCTATTTTTAAACAAGAGTCAATATGTTGGGAAGACAGGAAAGGGCTTTCTTCTCTTTCTTCATCTCACTTTCACTCTATATCCTTTCTCTCTTTTCCTTCTTTCTCTCCCTTTTCTTCTCTCTATCTGTCGCTCATCTATCTTCGCACTCTGTTTATTAGCATTTAGGTCAAATTCAATACCTTTTTATTATAATGAAGGAAAATGAGTGATACTAAATACTTGCTGTAAGCATACACTCTAGACAGAAACGTGTGTGTGTGTGTGTGTGTGTGGACTCTGGGGACCTGATGCACTGATCTGTCCATCACAGCATCATGAAATCAATACCTGTCCTGAGAGACTGAATTGGCTGTTTCAGGCTCTTTTATTTCAGCACCACAGGGCGTCCCGGGAGTTTAGCCGGTTAGCGATCGTCTGCCGTGCGCTGCTGGTATCACGAGTTTAAATCCAGCTCACGCACTCTGGCGTTTACATCATCTGTTTCCTGCTTTTCCTCTCCACTGTGTTTCGTCCAATAAAGTTGAAATAGCTTTACGGTCATTTCTTAAAAAGTAGATCCTTTTTAAGACTTACACTGCAAATACATCTATCTTTTTATCTGATATTCAGCTGATATTCAAGATCATACCAGCAGTGAATTTGAATATTTTACTGCAAATCACATATATTTAATATTACTTTTAACTATTCTATAAACCATGCCTGAAACTGACAAACTGAACATCTCATCTGCATTAATTGTTTCGTCAAAGTTACACTATAAATCTGAAACTCTACGGCATTAATAGGTACATGATTTATAATTAAGGAGCAAAAACTTGACTTTAAAAACAACATAAAAAAAATCCAACATTCAGCCGGCTGAGACGACAATTTCAGAAGCAGCTTAACGTATCTCAGAAGGTCAGTTTCTTAAAACAACGGGTCTTTTTTCACATTTTGACTTGTCACAGCAGACAAATCCACTGTTTATTTCACAGTTCATCCACTGACAGTTAGAAAACGGTCACTCTGGCTTCTGAGAAACTCCTCTCAACAAACAACCAGCTTAACCCCTTAAACTGTGAGCACTTTACAGACTGACTAACTTCTGCTCGCTGCCAAAGAGTTCCTAACAGCAGATCTGTCTTTATTCCCCCCGAGCCGAGGCTGCAGCAGACTAAACTGTGGAGTGACCTGAGTGGTGGTCACAGGGTGGGAATGTTTCTGTGTACGATGTGTGAGTCCAGCACCACGGCTGGGATTTCCATCTGTGCTACTGCTGCCAAAAATCCTCCTCCCCCTCCTCCTCCTCCTCCCGCTGCTGGCCCCTGGCTAGACCGCTGGCAAAGCCCCACTTCCTGAATACCCGTCTCCACAGCAACACTGCTAGGAAGAGGTTAAAGCCTTCCCAGAATCCTCTGCGATTCTCTGGTGTATGGCCTGTAGCTCTCGGTCCTTAGTGTTGGTGTTTCTGTGTGTGTGTGTGTGTGTGTGTGTGTGTAAAGTCAGTTTCCCTGCTGCTTGCTGACAGTGAGTCAGTGCCACTGCAACTAGCGGTTTTATAAATAGAGCCAGAATGGAGGCTTCAAAGCCACACAACGTGTCATTACAGCTCTGTGAAGGGAAAAAGATCTTTGAAGAAAAAAGAAACTACCAGCAGAAACACTGGAGAAGCAGCGAGGGAGAGTGAGATCACTTCCTGCCTGATGAGACCCTCACCAAGGCATTTTTACTCAGTCGCACCAACAAACATGAACACATACTCAGATGTTACTGTGCTCACTGCTTTACATTAAGTACTGATTATTTTCATTATTGGTTAATCTATTGGTTATCTTGTAGTCTTAAAATATTAAAACATATAGTGTTAAATGTTCATCAGAAGTTCTCTACTCCCCTGGTTTCAGCCTTTTTTATTAAAATTGATTAAAAGGTTATTATTTTTATTATCTGTTAACTTAATGATTACTTTCTGGGTTTATTCAATACCATATCAACATTTTTTGACAAATGTCCATTAAAGTTCCCAGACTCTACAGGCGACTACCAGACAAGGCGACGTCTTGTCTCATAATCAGTCCAACAGCCAAACAAATCAGTTTATTATCAGAGAAAACAACGAAGACCAGCAAATATTCACATATGATGAGCTGGAACAAGTGAATCTTAGCTATTTTTGTTAAAAAAATAACGTTTTAATCCACCAACTGTTTAAGTTCTATATTAACATGTTCTATTTTAGTCTAGACCAGGGGTTCCCAAACTTTTTCAGTTTTTCAGTATATTTATAAACTACTAATAAAGAACACAACAAACCATGAATGCCTTGACTGAGACAGAGGGGTAGATGACAGAGAGGATATCATCACTAAAAATCACCACTCTCACTCGTCACCACCACATTAGGCACGCACACACACACGCACACACACACACACACACACACACGCACACACACACGCACACACGGAATTTCTTGCATTTGTCCGGCATGGAAACTAACACACATACACACTAACTAGGTTAATACAAACGTAACACACACATTACTGACTCTTCCATCGTGAAAACAATGTTGAATAAATGCACTTTGCTGCCTAATCCACATTAGGACAAGCCTGCAAATCAATCGCGGCTAGCAAGATAACGTCGGCGATCTCAGCTAACACTCAACGTTACCTCAGTCAGAGAGCACGAACAGCAAAAAAAGTAGTTACTGGATGTAACTCCAGTTCTATGATTATGTGTGTAGCACACAGCATTTGAGCTGAACAGACCAGCGTATGAATTCACATATCGTAGCATTGTTATGCATTTTACTCACGGACCCAATGAAAATGGGTCCGTGACCCATTTTGGGTCGCGACCCTAAGTTTGGGAAAGACTGGTCTAGACTATTTGTAGTACCCTGGAATCAGCATTAAATTAAACTGACCAGGGCAGTTATTTTCATTTTCAGCTGGTGTATCTATTATTTTTCATTAATCAACTAATCGTTTAATCTACACTACGTCACAAAATAGTGAAAAATGTCCATTAGTTCTCAGAGCCCAAAGTGACATCTTTAAACTGCTTGTTTTGTTTGACCAAAACTCAAAAATATTCCATTTAAATTTATATAAAATGCAGAAAAGCAGCAAATCCTCAACATTTGAGAAGGTGGAACCAGTGAATGTTTGACATTTCTGCTTGATAAACATTTAAACTGTTCTTGATTCTAACTGATTATTCGACTAATCATTTCAGAACTATTTTAAATACAGACAAGCACACATTTAGGAAAGCAAGCATGTGACACACACATATGCATGCAGGGATCCTGCCTCTTCCTGTGATAGCGTGCAGCAGCTGAATCAGATGCTGGATGCCTGACTGGCCTTGATTTATAACTCACAACCAGGATTTACATGGACACGGTCTGTTCCCACAGCTTAGCCTGAGCAGGGTACGTGTGTGTGTGAGTGAGTGAAACAAAAGAAGAGGAAAAAGAGCAGGAGTGACATGAAACAGAGAGGGGGAGACGCTGACAGAGATGTAGAGGTAGCAGTGAGAAGCTGAGAAGAAGGAGAGAAAAGGGAAGACAGGGAAAGAGGGAGGAAGAGAAAACCAGACATTTGTAGAGTAACGGCCGTAACGGCCAGCGCACGCCTTCGTGTCATTCCAGAGCAGCGTACCAGGCGCTGATGGGAGTTTCACTGACATTCATGCTCAACAGACAGACATAATGCTCAAGTCTGCCTGACAAACTCCATAACATAGAGCTACCTGAGCAGAAAACACGTCTGATCTACACGTGTGATTTACAGTGTGCATCCAGAGCTGCACAGCCAGTGTTTACAGCGACGTTAGCTAGCTGGTTCACAGATATTAGAGAGAGAGGTATAGATCATCTCATTGAATTCTCCCCGGCAAGAAAGCAAATAAGCGTGTTTCCCAAAATCGTAAACTATTCCTTTAAAGTTGGAAGATGAGGGCCGGCAGGTGTTGCACTAAATTCTGTGACCCGTCAGATACTATAGGGAGAAAAATATTGACAGGTGATGTGTTAGTGCTCTACAGACAGACCTGTGCACCATGGCCACCAGTTCTGCAATCAAAATACCGTATGTGACCATGATAAAAACTTTTTCAGTGGCAACACAGCTGGAATTCCTAATCAGGTCACAGAATTCAGTGTAACACCTGCTGGCCCTCATCTTCCCATTCTAAAAGGGATAGTTTGACATTTTGGGAAACACACTTCTTCACTTTCTTGCCAAGAGTTTGGTGAAAAGATCAATATGTCTGTCACTAAGGGTGGAGCTAGAGCGAGGAGGCGATTATCTTAAGTTAGCATTAAAAACAGGAAGCAGGGGGAAACAGCTAGCTAACGTAACTCCCTGTAAAACCCCAATTTTTAATACACGTGATTTGACAAACAGAAAAGCATGCATATATAAACACATACAGACAAACTGGACTGGCTTTCCAACTGTAGCTTACTACTCAGCATGACTGGACAGAGAGAGAGAGAGTTAATTAAAGTGAAAGAGGAAGAAGGGGAACACTAGAGGCAGAGTGAGAGGGAACGAAGTGGAGGCACTGAAAAAGAAAGAAAAGATTGTGGGTTAATAAGTGACGATGGATAAGATAAGACAGAGAGATATAAAGAGAAAGAAGAGCAGAGTCACCAGCTCTCTTTCTGTTTCTCTCTGTCTCTATTTTTCTTTTACTCATGATAAGATGCTGTGTGCACACCAACAAGCTGCAGGGAGAGCGAACCAACACAGAGACTGCCAGCTAGACAGACAGACAGACAGACAGGCAGACAGACAGGCAGACAGACAGGCAGACAGACAGACAGACTGACAGAGGGAGGATGGAGGTGCCAGTCAAGCATTTTACAAAGAGAAGAAGGACAATTTTGTGAAAACAGTGCTGAAATGTTCAACTTATTTGTCCAGAGGTTTCCAGACTGGAGGTCAAGATCAAGACAAATCTGATGGGTGACAAGATAATTAAAGGGAAAAGAAAGTAAAATATATATTTCTGTTACACAAAACTATGTTAATGTTTTAAAACTTTTCTGAAGGTGTTTTATTGCAACATCTGGATATTTAATCTCCTTAAGGCATCTAAAAATTCTCAGAATTAAAAAAAAAAAAAATCACTCTTTGGTTAAAGTGATCATAATTAAAGCCGGGGTAGGCAGAATCTGTGCAACCTAGGCAAAACCTTCCGCCGCTCTCTCTGCTGCCTCGTATCACTCCGTTAAGCCCCTCCCACCAAACCCACAACTTCGACCGGCAGCAGAAGGAGTCGGTTCCCCTGTGAAACTGTATCCCTCGTAGGGCTCGCTCTCCACGGCGTGAGCCTCACCGAGACCGCGGTCCCTGCCGCCATGACTTGTTTTCTCAAAGACGCCCCTCCAGCGCTTCATGGCCGCAGAGCAGAGCACCCCAGGCTTCAGAGGCAGCTGCAACACCGTCCGGGAAGAGAGGCTAGTACACCGCACACACACCACGGTCCCTCGTCAAAGGTTATTCCCCACTGTTTGTCATCATGCCTCTTTGTCACTTGTCGTTACGAGAGCCATGGCATTGAACATAATGAGCCAGAGGCTCCATGTGGAGCCGGGACGTGTTGTTTTGTACTATAAGCCGCTGTAGGCAAAGGAGGTGTTGGAAATTTATCACAAGTTGCAGGATTTTCCTCCACTGAATCAGGTTTTCACCGTCTGAAGGGACGTGTACACATATCTGCTCTTATAGCTTAGCCAATACGAACACACCGTCTCTCTGAAATAACCTGTGATAGGCTGAAGTCTCCCGTCACGGGATAGATTTTCTGAAGCCTGAAAACAGAGTCAAGAGGGGGGGCTGAAGTAGAGGTTTGCTCTCAGACCACTTGAATTACAATATGCTGAACGGTTAATATGTCTTTTTTCCCCAATGACGCCAAAAGAAAACTGCCTACCCAACCTTTAACGTCCACATTGAGGCCTTAACGAGTAGACACTGCTTCTTTTAAGGGGTCACAAGCGCAAAAAGGTTGGGAAGATTTTGGGCTGTTGGTCGGACAAAACAAGGAATCTGGAGATGTCACATTGGGTTTTAGGACCTTTATTGTTTGTAGAGCTCGAGCTGATTCCTAGAGTCCCATTTTTCACAATTCTGTTGAAATAATATTGATGAAACAGTTTAAACAAACATTGTTTCAGTTCTCTTTGATTGTAAATTGAATATCTTTTGGGTTTAGACTATTGGTCGGACAAAACAAAACAATCTGAAGATTGTTTCACATTCAGATTCATATTTCAGATCACATTGAGCTCTGGGAAGTTGTGATGGCCATTTCTCACTATTATCTGACATTTTATAGACTTAATGAATAATAGATGAATCAAAGTTAATCAGTAATGAAGATAATCATTAGTTGTAGCCATACATGAAAACAAAAAGAGGAGATAAAGAGGAGATCCACTGACATTATGTCTGTCTCTGGTCGTGTGAGCAAAACTGATTCGATTAATCAAACAGAAATCTCCTAATTCAAAGATCATGGTGCTATCTCAAAAGAGACGTCTGATTAAATCAAATTACAACCACGTCACATAGTAATAGCACACTTCTTTATCCCCAACATCAGAGACATATTGGTGCTTCCCACCACAATAACACACAGCAGTAGGAGACCAATTTAATTAAATAATTTCACCTGAATAAAATGCAAATGAATTATGAATAGGTTGTTTGTGTGTCACAGTATCTGAGATCTGACTGAGGAGAATATTAGCCTGCTAGTTGGAGGTCCAACATAAGGCTGGAGGGAGATGTGTGTTTGACCATCTGGTACAAAGCGGCAGGAGGGGAGGCCTGAATCTTGATTCTCTCTGTCTGTCTGAATGCACCTTGCATAATATCACTGAGGTTTTCCAGACAGACAGACAGACAGCCTGCAGCGGTGGAGTCCACTGGGATTCATACAGCAGGTGGAGGTGGAGGTGTGATGATGGAGGGTCTCTAGATGTAATTGGCTGTGGGGATTGCACAGATCAATATAGGCAGCCTTTCATGATACAATAGGAGTTATAACTGCAGCTGGTGTTTTATGTCAACAGTTGCATGCCTCTCTCTCTCTCTCTCTCTGTCTCTGTCTGTGCTCTTTGACTGTGAATGTGTTTGCATGAATGGACATCAGACATGGAGACCAAACGCGCTGTGCAAGCAGGAGAAGGCTGCAAGCACGGGGCTCTTTGTCCAACACATACACACACACACATCGCCACTGCTTGGATGGATAACACCAACAAATTACATTTATCCATTTGTGACTGTTGACGAAATGCTGCCTCTATGCTGCTGCTGCTGAGTCTCTCATTACTGGGAAAAAGCTCGGCAGCCTCACGACCCACAAACCCTCTCTGACTGACTGTCCGCTGGTTATTTCCAGCCCAGCCCTCCAGAAATACAAATCACGAGCAGCGTGCTTGTAGAAACTGAACGGTTTCAGGCAACAACTGACTATGTGAGATTATGAAACCACATTCAGGAGGCTACATCTCTTGCAATGAACGCGAATCAAAGCCTGTGATCAACACGTTATTGACAATTAAGCTCTCTGTGAGGAGCGAACAGATAACATCAAGACAACACCTTATCAAGCCCAAATTATCAATATATTGATTTTAATATGCACGGTTTAGGATTAGGTTACACCCCTAATTAAATATGTCCCTAAATTGAGTTTATAGGCTATAGTGACCACAATAATCCGCCTCGAGCTGATAGTTTTGATTGGTATCCGTATTAATGAACAATTCATATCATCACCCGACTCGACAGGTGTTGAAAATATATGATTATGCTGCTGTGAACACGCGCGGGTTGTACAGAGTTGATATCGCCAGCAGGCTGCACGAGCTCCGGAGCCGCTTACCTTCACCGGGAAGCAGCGGTCCTGGAATCCGAGCACAGAGCGAGGGAGGCCGGGGATGCTGCCGCCGCTGCTCCCTCTCCTCCCGGTGGAAAGGCTGGATGGATGGATGGGTGGATGAAAGGTTGGATGTTTTCCGCTCCACCGATTGGGGTTCTGTTACCACGCTTCCTCCAAAACCGAGCCGACACACAGCCGGGGGGATGAGGCTGGGCAGAATAGCAGGCAACGTAATCCTGAATGGTAATGGCTGTCCGATTCCTCCTCCTTTCCCCCTCTGTCTCTCTCTCTTCTCCTCTCAACAACCCCCCACCAGCCCTCCTCTCCTAGTCCGCTTTCACACACACACACACACACACACACACACTCTCTCTCTCTCTCTGTCTTTCTCTTCTATAGGCTGTTTTCACGCCTCCGACACTTAACCCATGTCTATTGAGTGTGTTAAGTGTCGCGGAAATTGAAATTTCGGTTGTACTCCTGCGTCATCTGTGGCTCAGCAGCACCGCCAAACCCAGGCCGAGACGCGCGCACACACACACACACACACACACACACACACACACACACACACACTTTCTCTCAATTTAAAGAGGACAAGGGAAAAAAGGGCGTTCACACTGGCATATTTGCAGCGGCTATACGCATTCACATATTCAGGATTACGCAGAAGAAGCAGCGCTGGATCTGACCGCTGGAACTTTTACATCACATGAAATAGTAGTATTAATCTGGGTTTTTATAATCCTTCCACACCCACACACACACACACACGCAGTAACCCCCTCCTCCCTCTCCAAACAGCTGGAGGAGGAGAGGGAGTAGCTCATAAAGCAATTGATTACAGCTGGAGAGACGGAGAGGAGTGGTAGGAGTTGTGTTTGGAGAGGGTCCTCACAGTTTGGGCTGGCCTTTGGTATGAAGGGTCACAGCCAGAGTCCCAGACCACCAAGGGCCCCCCAGACTTCAGGGTTTGTATGTTAATATGTTAGTAATTAATAAGTGTAAAATGCACAATATCCCTGCAATCTCAACACACCAACACATTGTTGACATGCTGCACTTTGATTAAACTGGATTTAGAGGTTTTGGGGCCCCAAAGGCAAGACTGGGGAACCCTGGATCTCAACCCCCACCTAACCTGTCTTCAAATCCGCAATAATCATTTTTTATATATTAAAAATGGGAAAAATGACTATGTGCAATATGAAAGAGGTTCAGCTCTACAGAGTGCTTAAGCGTCTTTCAGCTCATTGTTTCGGTTTTACGGCCCACAACTTTACTGTTGTGGTTCAGTCTCACCTCAGCTGTAAACTTTACCATTGTCATTAGTTTTTTCTGCTCTTTAATATGTAAGATGAGCTCCCGGATCACAGATCTAATACATGTTTATGCATACAGTTAGATATTGACAAGTGTAAGTTTTCTTTTATTGCCTAAATAGTTTTTCTGATTTTATACTTTTTATATTATGAGATAATAACTATGACTGTGTAAAACTTTCTTAATAATTGCATGAATTTGTTTTAAGATAATCCTTTGTTTAAAATACTGTATTTCACCACTAAGTCTGAGTTGAGCACGCAGCAATTTGAAATTCTACAATTACAATTTTATTTGCTCTGTTTTCAATGTTCTCAGGTAGCTTTTATTCTTTATTTTACATTTCTTGTAACTAAAGAAATTGAGCCTCATGTCACATGACACTACGGAGCCTGAAGTTTGGAGTGGTTAATGGACAATGGTTGTATTAGTTGATGCGTCTGTCTGACTGAGTGTCTGGCACTGGGTCAGCTCGGTATCACTGGGATTGCTGTGTGTTTGCTGGGGGTGGTGTTGCAGGATAATCCAGACTCTCTCATCCTCCCTCCGTCGCAGCCGATCAGTAGAGCGAAGGACTGCTGGATTATCTGTGCTGCTGCCGCTTTAATCAAACAGCAGCTAATGGACTGACCGGCCACATGAACTGAAGGCTGCTGTGATGATAAACACAAGGGTAAGGTTCACTACTGTCACTGCTCATTCTTTCTTTATCAGTTAATTATTGAACAATGCTGGATTGATTATCCTTCAGTATGAATGGGGCTGTAGTAGATAAAACTGAAGCTCCTGACATGAATCTACTGGTCAGTGATGGTGCCTTTGGCTGTGAACCCAGACAAAATGTAATTTACATAATTGAAACCTTGTGATAATCTGAGTCATAGATCTACTGTTAATGTTGTGCAATGCAGCCGTGATTATCTGGAATTTAAAATTTAATAAGGCCAATTTGGCTTCAGACACAGCTTTACTGTACGAGTCATTCGTCATGGAAAAACGTCTTCATTCACACATGGACATACAAAGACAAAGTCAAAAGCCTCAATCGAGTTTAATGGCTCACAGATGTGACATTAAACAGTTTAGATTGTGGGGATACCATCAAACTGCCCACCAGCACCAGTCAAACATCTTTCACTCTCAGTTTGACCTCATGTTAACAGTCTGGGCATTTAGCTTATATTTTCACCTGTGTGATCTGAAATGAAGATGCAGTTTCAGTGCTTGTTTTTAAATCTGGAGGGTCACAGGATGGTAGTACAACATTTCTTTATATTGTGTAAATGCTCAGAACTGAACAGTTTTCAGCCTCTAAGTCCAACAGTTATTACCCAAATAAAACAACCTATAATAGTCAGGGTCACAGCCAGGATTCAATTTTTCCCAGCAGACCTCGTCAAAACCAAGACTATTTAGTACTAGCCACTAACCAAATTATGTAAACTTCAGCATATTTTTAGTATTTAGTTTGTATTTTTTGTTTAAATGGTATCTCACATGGTCTTGTGCCAGTTATGTAATTCTGGTGGACAATACTCATTTCATTTAAATTTATTTAGTTTTTAGTCTACCAGCCTTAAAATAAAACCAACACGAGTAACATAAGTGCACTGTAGAATATAAACTCCTCTTCCTGTCATTAAAGCCCTCAAATTTCCATAAATTTTAGAGGACATTGCCTCTGTGTCCTCAGTGGAAGCTGCAGGCGTCCTTATTGTGCTCAGGCTGAACTCTCTACACATACAAATGAACCTGGGAACTTCAACCTGAGGACTTCTAACAAACTGCATTATCTGTGCTCTTGGCTCCATCTTGTGGCAGTTCACGGAGCCTCCTAATCCCATCAGTCAGAGTTAAACGCTTGTAATCGAATCGAGGATGTCAAACAGCATCCATTCATATCAGTCTCTCATCGGAGCAGTCCAGCCGTCCCCCTGGAGTGCTTACCCGCTAATCCATTTAATAGTTTGCCAAAATTAGGTCAGTGGGTTAAGAAAACTGTAGTTAAACTTCCATTTACAGCAGAGGCACAGCTCAACACAATAAACAACTCCCACAGCTGGAGGAATATGAAGTTGTTCACCAGCAGTCATTTCACCAGCTGTGCTGTTGATTTGCTGCATGTCGTCCCTCGCAGGCCGATTTCAATGATTTGCTGCCTTTTTACGTTTAAAATGTGAGCAGAGAGCATGTGGGGCATTTTTAATTTAATGCTTCATTAATCAGGCCAATAATTAACAACAGCTGACGCCTACAGTCCACATTAGGCTTTGAGATTAAACACATAAAACCTTTGATTAAAAAAAAAACAGTATATAAGGATTCAACATGGTAATAATGCTAAAATTATTAAAATAATAAAACACGAGCAACTAGTATTACTCTAAATGTAAAAAGTACAATATCTGCCTCTGAAATGTGGTGGAATAGAAAGTAAAGTAGCATCTAATGGAAATACTCAAGTGAAGTACCTCAAATTGGTACTTAAGTAGAGTACATGAGTAAATTCAAAATATTACTTACTTTCCACCACTGTTTTTGTGGCTTTACTTTATTGGATGGATTTTGTGTAAACCTTATTCCTAGTTCTAATTATAATTAAGACCAACAACATCAGTTCACTGCAAATGACAAATCTTTTTTTTTTTTTACTTCGTAAGAAAAGTATTTTAGTACAGAGATTTGTACAATTGTTATGAGCCTATAAATACAGTTGACAGATTAAAAACTATGCCAATCACACAATATGTTTAAGCTGGTTTAAGTTGCCAATCTCCTCCATGAATCGTCATTTTTTGAGCAAACACCTGAACACAATAACACTCCCCTTAACTGCAGCCTAATTATTTTCATTCTTATCTACTGCACACATCTCCGTACACCGAAAAGAGAGAAAAAGCTGACAGGGAAGGAAAAGACAAGAAGAAGAGGACAGTGGATGATAACATTTATTTGCAAACTTGTACAGGTGAACAGGAAATAGTGATAATCTGATTTACTATAAACAAGAACAGAACTGCGGACAGTTGTGTGCTCCTTCATGGCGACTGCTCTGCCTTGCCTGAGTGGCAGGATGGCGGCGTGTAGGTCCCCTCCTTCACCATCTTGTCGCGCTGCTGACGGATCGCATGCAGCCTCTCGTGCTGCAGGGAGGAAGAGAAGAAGAGATAAGTGACGAGGCAGAACAGGATGGAGAGACAGAGAGAAAACAAAGTAATTAAAGAGTATGTTCGACATCCCTCCACCTTTTTGTTTCTCTTTGCTAAACTGAGGATAAAGTCAAAGATAAAAGTGATTTCAGCATTGTCTTTCACTCCTTGCACCATGTTTCATTGTGAGAACTGAAGAACTAGAAGAACAGCTTCCTGCCCCAGTTCTGTGCTGTAAAGCAACATGCAGGTTTCTGTCCAAATCAAAATCCAGCAGAGATGCAGCCTCATCAGATCTGGTCTTGTGTATTGCAACTCTGACGTTAAAATGCTGCAAACAGCTAGTTAACTAACATTTCAACCTTAATACATCTTCGATGGATGTGAGGTTCATGTCAGTTTTCTAAGATGACATTCATCTTAAATCAGCACTTCATCTCCATCATGTTCTGAAAGAATGAGACATGGCTAATGAGCAAATCAAGGCGTCTGGATCCAGGCAAGGAAGTTCCTGCTGCTGCAGCACATTCACAGCGAGTGGGCAGTGATTATCTGTCAATCTCTCCTCTGCTGACACGCACAACCATCAAGACCGACCTCAGTTTAACTCTGACATCATTTAAAGGATTAGATGTGGGTGCTATCTGTCTTTCTGAACACACTTCTGTTATGTATTTCTAGTAATTCTTACTTTTATAAACTGTTTAATTCCTGCTTGATACTTGCTCCCTTCTCTTCCTCCCTACAATCCATCAAACCAAACTCTATACAAGAATCGGACAGTTTAATGTTGCTTAGGTTAACAGAAATGCCAACATGTTAGCCATTAAGGCCAAATAAGGACTCTAAGCCATTGGGAGGCAATTACAACTTTACTTTCTTACTGAGTTTATGAGAAACTTACAAGCAATTTCATTGAATGTGCTGGAAGTTGAAGGAATAACATTTAAATCTAAACAATGATGCAGACAAAGTCATGAGTGATGCCCTACAGGCTATGATACGGGGCCTATAAAGAGTATTCAACCCCCTGGACTTTCTCGTGTTTTATTGTTTTAGAGCACAGTGGACGTACTTTGGATTTTTTGACACTGACCAACACAGAGTCACACAGTTTTCACTTTGAGTTCATCTATTGATCAGTGACCAAAAAAATGTTAATTACATTTTTTCTTTTTGTTCTGAACTCGTGTTAATATCTTAGCGTGTCAATAAGAGAAAGACAGATCTGTTTAACAAAAAGTCACATTGTCAAACAGCAAGTGCTGCTAAGAACAGCTAAAGCCAAAAGTTACAAGCAGCCATTTCTCTAATCTCCAGGCTGCTGCCATCCCAGTTGTGCTCACAGCATGTACTTTTATCACCTGCTGGTATATTGATTCTTTTTTCTTTTTTTTTACCACTGTGGTGGCAAATTATAGTGAATGAAAAAAGACAAAAGATCATGGCTCTGCAATATATGCACCCTGGTTTCATAAACTATGACCCAGCAGTCAAATACTTCATACTTCAAAAGCTGCTGACTGCACACAGCAGTCAGAGTATTCACACCCAGACACTTACTGTCTTCTGCCTGTGCATGCACTCGTAGAAGTCCTCAAACTCCAGCTGGCACTCCTTCTTGGCGCGGGTCTGCCCGATGCCGTGGGCACATTCAATCCACTCCTTCTCAAAAGCATGGCAGCGCGCCGCCCTCTTGTTGGGCTGCGGACCGCTCTGCAGCAGCAGCCAGCGGTCCAGGTTGATGCCAAGCCGCGTCTGCAGGTCCACGAGCGGCATGATGCTAATGAAGGAGGAGCAGAGAGGAAAGAGTGACGACCGAAACAGGACGTAGTGGAGAAAACACAGACTAGCCTAGAGGTGTAACGGTGGGAGTAAATCCCAGACACCTCAGACACAGTGGTCAATCAAGTAGATTATAGATTTTACACTTTGTAAAAGAAGGCACTTGTTGCAGTTTAAAGGAAATTTTACCTGTCAGCGTTAAGACTTGTTTTGTATTTCAAGTTTCCTTAAATTTCAGAACAAAATGTCATTTGACTGATTGTCTGATTGAATCCTTGTTGGCATGAGATAAACCATATTCATACAGCCATTTTAAGACCCCTGCTGCTTTTAAATCTGCTATTGTTTGTAAGTTAGACAGAGTGACTGATTCTGAAGCAGGGGCTGATGAAGGTCTGGCAGCCAAAGCACCTCCCACCTGGGTTTGAGGCTGTAAAACAGTTAAATAGGCTTTTAGCAGGAAAACACCTTGCACCTTCCTGCACACGATACATACAATGATGGTTTGTAAATCAGAACCATTAACAACCATAATCTGCCGGTTAACTGCCGATACACACAAAACATAAACGAGAAGTAATGCATAAGAGCGCAGCATGACACAGGACAACAAGACCTGTCCTGGCACGACAAAAAACACAATAACTGATAATGATAAATAACTGATAATGATAAATAAGGGTGATGTGCCACTAAACTATATCTAAAGATATAGTTTCTCTAGATGGCATTGCCCTGGCCTCCAGCGAAACCTTAAGGAATCTTGGAGTTATCTTTGATCAGGATATGTCCTTTAACTCCCAAATAAAACAAACTTCAAGAACTGCCTTTTTTCATTTATGTAACATTGCAAAAATCAGGCACATCCTGTCTCAAAAAGATGCAGAAAAACTAGTCCATGCATTTGTTACGTCTAGGCTGGACTATTGCAACTCTCTATTATCAGGCTGCCCCAATAAGTTCCTTAAGACTCTCCAGCTGATTCAGAATGCTGCGGCACGTTTACTGACAAGAACCAGAAAAAGAGATCATATTTCTCCAATATTAGCTTCTCTACACTGGCTCCCTGTAAAATCCAGAATAGAATTTAAATTCCTTCTCCTCACCTTCAAAGCCCTAAATGGTCAGGCACCATCATATCTCAAAGAGCTCATAGTACCCTATTACCCCACTAGAGCACTGCACTCCCAGAATGCAGGGTTCCTTGTGGTTCCTAGAGTCTCTAAAAGTAGAATGGGAGCCAGAGCCTTCAGCTATCAAGCTCCTCTCCTGTGGAACTAGATCCCAGTTTGTGTACGGGAGGCGGACAACCTCCTCACATTTAAGAGTAGGCTTAAGACTTTCCTCTTTGATAAAGCTTATAGTAGGGCTGACTCAGGTGACCCCTGAGCCCCCCCTTAGTTATGCTGCTATAGGCCTAGACTGCCGGGGGACTTCCTATGATGCACTGAGCTCCTTTCTCCTCCTCTTCCTCTCCATCTGTACGGCCTCATATCCCATCAATGCTTGTTATTAATTCAACTTCTTCCTGTAGTTGTGTGCTTTCTCTCCTCTCTCTCTCTCCCTCCCCTTCTGTTGCTTTCTGCAGGTGTTTCTGCCTCTGGAGCTGTGGGGGTCTGGGTCTGTGGTTGCTGCCGCCTGCTGCCCCCGTGCTCCTGCTCTGCACCCGCTGATGCTATTGCTGTTGTTGCTGTTATTAGTATTGCTATTATAATGTTGCTCTTAGTGTTGTTTCTGTTGGTGTTAACATCAATGCCATTACCATATCTATGCTGTATTGTGCTGCTGTATGTTCTCTTTCCTCCTGCTCTCTCTCTCCCGCTCCCCCCTTCCCCCTTCAACCCAACCGGTCCAGGCAGATGACCGCCCACCCAGAGCCTGGTTCTGGTTCTGCTCGAGGTTTCTACCTGTTAAAAGGGAGTTTTTCCTTGCCACTGTCGCATAGTGCTTTCTCATGGTGGGAACTGTTGGGTCTCTGTAAATATAAAGAGTCGGTCTAGACCTGCTCTACTCGAAAAAGTGCCCTGAGATAACTTTGTTGTGATGTGGCGCTATATAAATAAAACTGAATTGAATTGAATTAATGTGGAAGTGACGTGCAAATTAAATTATTATTATTAGAGTCACACATTATATGAAGAGCACATGTAAGAAATCATTAAATACATTCAATCCTTATCATGCATCATCATTTAGATCCAAAATAAAAGTTATATTAAATAACCTTCCTATAACATTAGCACTTGGCAACTACAATAGCTCGCCGTCTGACCTTCTCTGCACAAATACCCACATGTGAAAGCTTCGCGTCTCTCATTTAAGACAACATATGTACACATGAAGTAAAGACCCTGCTCTGAATGTGTCCCCGGCTCAGGGATCCGTTTCGGTCTCCTTCAATGACGTCCTGACCCCGCTAACCACGAGCCGCCGCGTCTCTTTACGAGCTGCTGCGACTTTCGGACAATAAGCGCACTGCACGCGGTTATCAGACGACGTGACGCGCAGCTGAAACACCGACACGATACAGAAAATAAACGTGTTTACCGTCTTTTTTTTTTATTTTTTCCACGACTCACTTCAACCTTCCTCCGACTCCGAGCGGTTCGCTTTCCGGTGTCGTGTCGTGAAGAGACGCGACAGCTCAACGGCGCATTACCGCCGCCTACTGGATGGGAATGTGAGGGAATATTCAGTGAATTACTACTAAAACTACAATTAAACTTGTTTTGTTTCTACCTAAATAGTTAATTAAATCACTATATGCTCTATTACGACTCTTTTATGACATAACTGCTTCACTCATTGATCATATTCCTTCTTCTCTGCTCCTCCTTATATACACAGGCTTTACTGCCTTCCACACCTAAAACAAACCCTGTACTATAATATGTGAACAATTTCAAATAAAATGCCTCGTGTACATAATGATTTTCCAGACTTGTTGCTTATCAGTTCAAACAATCAGAACCAGCTACTATATTATTTGTGTTTTTGAGGAATTTCAGTTTTCGTTGTTTTCAGATGTTTCACCCTTTTCTTTACAAGCTCTTTAATTGTTCATTTTAAGCTTTTATGTAAATCTATCAACGTCTATACATTTAGATCTTTTAGGATTTTGTGCATCTGATCAGAGGTGCATTGTGGAAAATTAATCCAAAAAAGATGGATAATGTTTTTACCAGGTGGATAAATGTGCACACATTTATGTTTAATTCCAACAGCAGTGGCGTAGGAAGTATTCAGATCATTTAGTTAAGTAAAAGTACTAATACCACACTGTAAAAATACTGTTACTAGTAAAAGTCCTGTAAAAGTATGTAAGTATAATCACTAAAATGTACTTAAAAGTATTAAAAGTAAAAGTACTCAAAGCAGAAAAATGTCCCCTGACTGTTATACTATAATATATTATATATTATTATTACTCATGCATTCATGTAAAAGCAGGATTTTACTGTTGTAGTTGGTTGAGGTGGAGCTCATTTTTAACTATTTTACATAGGACTGCAACTAATGATTATTTTCTTTATGGATTAATCTGCTGATTATTTTGTTGATTAATCGATTGATTTTGCACGCTTTCATATTCTCTTCGGTTTCAGTAAAATGGCTCAGGAAAGACTTCAGTATTATATGAATGATTTCCCGTTACTATGCAGTTATTAAAAGTGTGTTTGACAGAGTACAATTAACAACACACAGTACTTTGGTGCAACATCAGGTTGTGTTTATTTATTTTTTTTCCCCAAAGGTCCACAAGTTGTCTTTCACAGTCCTGCATGTACAAGCCCACACAGGCCAGGACTTTAACAGTGACAGGAAATACACAAACAATATAATAACACTTAAATATTGCTATCTATATACTCTAAAACCTTTTCAAATAAGGACAGGACCACCTGCGGTCTTAATGGGACACTTCCATTAACACGCACACTCCGTTTGTGGTACATTCGTGTGTTTTCTCACAGGCAGGCAGGCAGAAACAAGTGATAAGTGCAGACAAAACGAAGCACTGCCAGGTTATATAAGCAGCTAAATCCATAAAGCTACTCTGAGATGAAAAAGGTTCCCAAGTCGATTCCTTGCAGATTAAAGGAAAACCTGGTAGAAAACCTTTTTTTTTAAAAACTGAAGCACAGAGGTGATACAAAGCTAAGAAACAAGTCAGGCTAGTGAGTATGATTAAGAAGAGCTTAAGTGTTTGGCTCCAAAAGTGAAATTGACTTTTAAAAGATGATTAGTAAAACATAAACTAACAGAGTCAAATATAAAAAATGAGATCATTACAGTCCTTGCATCACAAAATTGATAAAAACACCTTGGATGCCCTTAAAAATACTGAATGATAAACTTGACAAGGCATCTGTTTTCAAAGATTATACAATGTTTTGGAGCCAAACTCTTCTTTAGTTACATCCAACATAAAAGGCCTTCTGGTAGGTGATTTATTTTGGTTGTACCACAGACTTTTGTTTGCAACTGAACTAAACTCATTCATAGTAACAGGTGATGAACAGCAGAGAAAGATAAATATGATAAATTTAGATAAAGTGCACAAGTGCTCATTCAAAAACAAAGAAGTGGGACAAACAAATACATTCATCAGGAGTCCAGACACACACACACACACACAATCACACACACACAATGTTCAAGTGGATCATACAGCCAGTTAACACGTCGGAAACCAAAAACCAGTCGGGTGTGTGTCGTGTTGTTGTGTCGGTCAGTGAGTGTCTATTAAGGCAGGCAGCCAACTGGTCCAGTCACATGACACACACACCAGAACCAGAACCAGAACCAGAACCACAAAGTGAGAGAGTTCTGACAACAACCAGCGAGCAGCGTCAGGTTCGGCAGTCAAAGTGTTCAAATTCCTGCCAGAGGAAAAAACTGACCAGTTATTTAAAAAAAAGAGATCACAAATGAGTCAGTTGATCAATTAGTCGATCAACAAAAAAGTAATCAACTATTTTGATAATCAATTAATTTTTCACTGTTTTTTTAATCATTCTCTGTTTTCTCATATATGATAGTAAACTGATTATTTCTGGGTTTTGGACTATTGATCAGTTAACTGGAAAATTATACCAGATATTTATCAATAATTTTATTTTCTTCTTTTTTTTTTTTTGGACATTGGACTGAATCTTTGCTTTTTCTGTCAAATATTTCATCTTTTTTGGTCCTCAAACTGTTATTGAAATAAAACCAACAAAAAAATTAGAGGTAAAAATTTGTCCTTTTAGTGGAACTGATAACACCTCAAAGACATCTGAGGGTACTAAACAAGAAACGACTAATCGAAAAACAAATTGGCAGATTAGTTGCTGCCCGAGAATAAATCCATTCAAACGTTGTTCCTGTAACTACAGCAATTAATTAAAACTTGTAACCCCTAATATTACAAACGTCATTGTAAATAGTCATAGTGGGAATTATCCATCTCCATGACAACCGAGTAAACTCCAATCGCTGAGGAAGGCTTAAAATCGCAGAAAACCAGCAGGACTTTTGGTTTCTGCATATATATATTTATATAAGTTTATACTTGTATAAGTTGATGGGTTAAGTTGATGGGTTATTTGTGAAGTGATAAATGATAAATGTTTGATGTACATCTCAGTGCAAAACAGTAGGACAATCCCTGTTCTCTATGCTGGGCTGTCCTCAGCTGTTCCACAGCATTGTCAGAACTCAATTACTTTTTTCTGTAATTTCGAAACTCTTGTTTTTTGTCCCCATGTCCATCCTCCTCCTCCTCCTCCTCTTCCTCTTCCTCCTCTGTGCAGGGAAAGTGAGACTCAAGTGCAGCATCATTCTCTAAAGTAAACTTTAACTTTCACCAGTATAACAGAAACTCTCTGCCCTTTTAAACATTCCACACAAGGCTCATGCAGACTCATGCACACAGCAAATAATAAACTTTCAAGGTCATCTGAATATAAATAGAGGAAAAGAAGAAAATAAAGCCACGATAGTTGAGTACAAAGTCCACATTCACTCACACATTGTTATAAACATCCCTCTCCCTCTGCTGTGCTTGGTGACATTTCACCATTTCACTTATTTCATAATTTCAATTTTGCAATATTTCTTGTGGAAAATTTGTACCTCTTTTTTTTTCTTTTCTTTTTTTTGCTTAAGTAGCCAAGGCATTTTGCACCAAGGAGTAAACATAAATCATCATCTTATAAATCTCAGAGGTAGAACCCTGACAATTTACTCAGTGAGGAGATTGACAGGTAGATAGATAAGACAGACAGACAAACAGACAGGCAAAAGTAAACAAGCCCTGTCTGTGTTTAAGACGGTGTCTGTGAGTCGCAAAAGCAGCAGACGAGAAATGACAAAAGAAAAAAAAAAGCTATGAAGTAAAGGAGAGCTTGAATGTAACTGTTGGGATTGGTTAGTTTTTTTTGTGCAATCCTGAGAGCTGCTGCTCTCTCAGACGTAGAGGATGACGTTGCTGTCTGTGGGACAGTGAAGGCCTTCGGAGGGGTTCAGGGCTCGGCAGGAGGGGGCCTGGGGCTGCTGGCCGGCCGCCAGGTGACAGCTTTTTGGGTGAGGAGAGTCACAGTCGTCCGACGTCAGCTCTGCGATGTCGTCTGATTGAGTGTCCGACATCTCCAGGTCACTGCGGATGCTCTCCGGCTGAGCCAGGGTGACGTCTCTGAGCCCCTCCCTGATTGATGCTCCTGGCGACAGCCCCAACGCCGAGCCAGACAAAGCCCCGCCCCTTCTGGAGCTGCAGTCCTGAGGCTCCTCCCCTCCGGAGACAGTCGCCATGGCAGCAGAGCCCGGGGGCGGGGTCAGGTCCTCTTCACTGGTCAGGCAGAGATGGCTGGGTTTGGTCTCGATGTCCACCTGGATCTCCAGGTTGGTGCACTCCCTGCAGAGACGCATGATTTACAACAAGTCAGGCGCAGTGTGATGCTAATGAAGACTCATTAAGACTTCTATGGACTCAGATGGCTCTACACACAGATAGACTTGCAGCCACTTCTGTAGGGTCCACTGGATTATATTTATTCTCAAAGAACAGGAACTTTCAGACAAGACTGTGCTATAGGCTACAGTTTTATCTTATTTTTGTTTTTAGCTAAACTTAAGCATGTTCTTGTTTTATTGGTGTTGTTTCTAGTTTTTATTTATAGTTGTAGTGTAATGTTGGTCACAATTTAAAGGAATAGTTTGAAACGCACAAACAGGAACAATTGGATATGTAGTTAAAGGATGGACGCTTTGGACTTTGAAATGAGTTATCCATAAATATTAAGAGATGGAAGAGATTTGTTTTAAAAAATACGTTTGAAAAATGAGGCTGAAAGCAAACAGAATAAGGAACTGGAAACAACCACAGCCACCACCCTGATGAAACACTTGGTGAATAAAGCATGGTGTGCTGGAGAGGAGTTGTCTGCTGAAAATCTGCTGACATTGAATTGATCACACATTGATCACACAATCATTCAGAAAAATATCCTTCTCTTGGGCTTGACAACCATATGTTACCATTTTAAAAATGGTTTAAATGCTCTTATGATTTAAAAAAAACAATTATATCAACAAGAGGAGGAACAAAGATTTCCTTCAATGGCAGCCACATGCAGGTACACGTAGCTCTGCTGTAATTTGGTTTATTTCCTGTTAAGTATCTGCTAAGTAAAGCTGCCACTAATGTAGGGAGAGATTTATGCAGCTTTAGTCGTTTCTACAAATGACTCACCGACATGAGATCATGGCATCGACCTGCCAAGTCCTCAGATTAGTTCTAATTCTGTTATCTGAATCACATCACACCCAAATCCAATCTGACAGAGCGACAGACGAATCTGCAGCCTGACAGCTAACGAAACTCTTCAATAAGTGAAATTCCAAGAAAATAAACAAGCAAAGCGGCAAGCAGGGAGTGATCAAAGACACCACAGAAGAAGACAGAAGTGTCACCTGTCAGGTAGTGTGTAGGAAGAGATGATGGATCCGGCCATCCCACGGGTGCTGGCACAGTCGCTCCCTGCTCCCAGGCTGCCTGTCTCCCTCTGGGCTGATTCTTTAGCCAGCTCCCCGGCCTGCACCTCCAGCCTGGAGGAGAACAAACACATATCATATCAATCAGTGACACTCTTCTGTCAATACTACACGAATGAGGAGCAGCTTGAAACTTCATTCTTGACTTTGGAAACCGCAGTTGACAAAACAATCTCACCACAAAATCTATTTAATAGCTGTTCTGGGGCTTTTCAAGGTTAAGAATTAAGTTTCTATCTCAACTTTTAAGCCATCATGGATGAGAGTTCCTCACACTGCGGTGTGGTACAATTGTAAGCTCCACAACAGCTACTAAATGGACATTGTGGCGTGATTGTTTTGTCAACAACTTACAATTTAGTTTAAATATAAGTAATGATGTCTTTGGGTGAAATAGCAGGCTGGATAGTTAAAGAGTACCTTTAATTTTAAAGAGAAATTACATTTTGGAGGAAAATACTGTATGTGTTTAGTTTATAGTTAAATTATCCATATTACACATGTCTTAAAATAAGTAAGAATATCTCAGTGTGGAACTAATCAAAATTATTAGGATATAAATAGTGAAGAACGACAGAAGAGAGCAGAACAGGAAGAGGGACTCAAACGCAGCAAATCTTAAGCTTTTCCTCACCTGCTGTACTTGCCGGTGCGGGTTCCCAGGGCACCGCCTGCCAGGGTGTTAAAGTGGGGGGTGTCACCCAGATTCCCAGGGGCCACGGAGAGCCCCTCGCTGGGGGAGGTGGTACTCAGACCGCTGACCGCCCCGTCCAGGCTGCTCTCACCCAGGCTCGGGGACTTGAGGGCTCGCCACGCGTCCGCCACTACAGAATTAGACAGAGAATATTATTTATAACACACGTGAAGAGGTGTAATTTGAAGATGTGGAGAATAACATCCCGCTCCTCCACTTTGTTGGAAATGTTGTTTGAGGTCCTCACCTGTGATTGGACCATCGTCCTCATCAAAGTCAATCCGTACACCTCGTCCCTTCCCTCTGCTGACACCACAACCTCCTCCACGGCACAGAGAGATGGGCACCACACCGTACACGTAGGCCAACATGATGGGCACACCAATACCTGAAAAGGGGGATGGAAACAGAAAGAATTTCACACCTGTTTGGTTTGAATGTGAACTTTGAACTGTAATTAATATTTTTTTGAGCTTCAGAGAGGACGTTGAAGAAAAAAGAGTGGATAATCATTAAAAAAAGACGTAGATTGTGTCCTCGCATTAACTGTTTGCTCTGGCTACATACTGTACAACCTGACAGGAAGAGTGTACTGTACGATCCCAATAAAGTTCAAGTGTTAAGTAACAAAAAAAGCAAGAAAGAGAAGAAGAGAAAGAAGAAAACAGCAAGAGAATTAAAATACAGAGTTTATTTAGAGATATAATTTTTACACTATACATTTTCTAAATCTTTGAATAACTATTTGTTAGAGAAAAAATACTAGGTGATTCAAGTCTGCATCTCTAAAATGTGTCATATTTTGTCTGGTTGTAGCTGTTTATCACTCCTTCCCTTATTCTAGGTGTCCAGACACAGATAAACAAACTGTTATCGGTTTTGTTTCTTACCCACACTGACAGCTGCGATGACCGGGGCAGTGATGATTGACAGGGCCACGCCTCCTGTGATGGCCAGGTTCCTTCTGTGACGAGACGACTTCTTGAGCTCGTAGTGGGCGTGGATCTGCAGCAGAGGGGAGGGAAAGAGACAAGTTAACACACATCTCAGACATGTCAGAGCTAAACATGGGCAGGGCTGGAGGCTAAAGGCTGGGAAAGTTTTGAGGAGATCAGAATTTAAAATGACGTAAACACAGAAATCATCCTGATGTGTCACTGCTAGATGATTCACTTCAGCACTCATACAGTCACGCTGAGTAACTGTATTTAATTTTCAAATGAAGACTGACCTATTAACTTCAGTATAAACACATGATTAGTATCTTAATTCTTTGCATTAAAAAGTGAAACATCGAACATCCATTGTGACTGATGTTATTTAGTTGGACCTATTTTCTGATGAACAACTCTGTATTCATCCACCATGCAAATGGTACAAACAGTTTGCTATTTGTGTTTTCTTTTATTAAAATTACTTTTATTATTGAAAGAAAGTCTTTCAAAAATACTGTCACACATACAGTATAATTTCAGATTACTTTATTTAGCTTGGAGCATGAACTACCAGGAAAAAATAGATGATTGTTGTCTATGTTGTCATATAACCAGACAGTAAAATAAAAATGTTCTTCTAAAAATATTTTTAAATGAACAGGGAAGAAAAATGTATGTTTTGGTCCCTTGCCCTGCACCCACCATCTTTATTTCCTTCAGACTCGATCAAAACTGAAGTCAGGATTTCAGAAAAGTCCAAATTCCTCCCCAAAAAGTTTGTAAAATCTTCAGATTATTTAATTATTTTTCACATTTTCTATATTAATGTGCCGTTTCAAAGCTATCTCCACACTGCCAGGAATGTAACGTTTCAGAAATGGTGAATCCCACTCTATTTTAGGCCAATTTAAAGTATATAAAACATCAGAATAATCCTTAAAAAAAAACATCGTGTGTAATTTGTGTGTATTTGTAGAATGTAAACTCCTCCTGAGGTTGTTAAAAACCCTAAATTCCCAGAAACAATACCAAGGACATGACCTCGCTGTGTTCAATGGCAGCTGTGGAAATACTGGTTAGTGGCATCAGTTTCTCAACAGGAACAAACGGTACAATCTACAAATACTCACACCAACCACAAGCTTTCACACACAGGAACATTTTTTAAAAAGTACAGTTACCACTCACATAGTAAAAAACAGTGTGAAACTACAGAGAGCTGTTCCTACAGGAATTCATATTTACATTTTACACACAGACGTATTTCTTTTAAGCAGACTTCAAAGCTTCTTTTTAACGAATAAAATCTGTCATAACTTCTCATAGTGAAACAAGGCTGCTTCCCTTCTCTCACTATCTAAATTAGCCCTGAAACATTTCCTGAAAAGATCAGTCAGTAATTCTGTGACTAAGACGACCAAAGCTCAGAAACACTGCAGGTTTTAACATGAAGGAGACAAACACAGTGTTTGGCTGAGCTGCTGTATCTAACTGAGGCTCCAGTTAAGCTTAACCACTTCCCACCAACACGTCACTCTGCAAGAGGTTTCAACTGAAATGTGCAGTTTCGCTCTTCTCCACAAGAGAGCGCTACAGTATGTTAGTTTGTGCAGCAAAAACACCTACCAAATGTCCATTGTCATTTCCTTCCTCTTGCAGTTGTTTGAAAGACCATTGCCTTTCAACACAATGCTATTATGTCACTATGGTTTTGTGTCTAATAATACAAAAACATGACCAACTGCTAAAACATGTCAAAGCCACGATACGATCACATTTATGGAGACAAAAGAGGAATTTCAGCACATCTGCAGGTTTTAAAAAGCCCAGGTTATGACCTTTAAAGACCCTTTAGGATTGCTATGTACAGCCAAAATAATGAAACAAACAAAAGGCACAGAAACCCAAGCTGGTTCCAATAGAAGATGTATAGTTGGGAACTAAAATGAGCAAACAAGAGAGAGGAGAACAGGAAATTCACTTTCTAGTCCCAGTCATTTACTTTATTTCAGTTGCTTAAAATTCCAGCTCTGCCTTAAATAAATGTCACTGAATCAAAAACATCTGTCGGTATCTCTATCTTATTTCATAGAAAAATAAACCTGCAAGAACTGTAAACTTTTCTTATGGTATTTATTTAAACGTTTAAGACACTTTAATAACTTCAAGGCCTTAAATTTAGATAATTTGAGATATTTTAAGGGCCCAAACTTCACCAAAAGTCAGCCATGGGTTCTAATTTTGAAGTGCTGAAGTCAGTCTTTAGGTGAGTGTGATTGTTGATGTGAATGGAAACTGTTTTGTAGAACCTAAAGGAAATGAAAGTACTTTGTGCCATTTCTAGAAAACGTTTAACATTGTGTTAAAAATAAGGACAACATACCGAAACTTTGACAGAAAAGTGTTTTCCTTCTGCAATGTTGTAAATTCCAGATAATCACCCGAGGAGGCTTGTGAAAGAATGACTGTGACGGTGCTGTAAACTATTTGTATGTGTTACCACAACTCTGTGGTTTTCCACTTCTGGTTTCTGTAGCAGTGTGGACGAAGATAAACTGACCATAAAGATTAAAAAAAGTGTTGCTCAGTGTGAAAGACATGTTAGTTAACTGCAAACGGGACAAGATGAAAGGAGACGTCTGATAGTATCAGCGTGCACTTCTAGTCTTTATAGAACTGTACAAAGATAAAGTGCAAGATTAAGATTATAAAAACATAAATAATGTTTCATAATGCACCTTATCACTTTAAAAAGTCCCCTCCACGTCTCTAATTTGTATTTGCTTTTAAACTTATGTCCTGGATCTAGTTTGAAAGTGAGCCTGAAAATGGGTGTTGAGCCCTACATATGGTCAAAACAGCTCTTCTGTAATCATTAACAAAAATAAAGTAATGCAGAAAATCCAAAAGTCACCAAAACTTAAACCCTTAATCAAGTTAGATACAAACAGACAAACTCAAAACTCTCTTTACAGCAGAGTTAAACAGAAAATACCACAAAACAGAGGAAAGAGAAAACAGTCAACATGATGAAAAACTATCTTGACTAACTAAAACGAACTTGTACAACCACTATGGACCCTGGTAGACCACCACACGAACTGTTACCTCACTGTCGTGCAATAATAACACTTATGTGCAATATATACACTCCCATACACTTTATTCACCTTATACACTTCATGGATGTGTACTTATTTATTGATATTTCGTGCTCTTAATTATTTTTGTTCTATTTTTATTCTATTTATATTCTTATCTATTTCTTTATTCTACCTCTTATCTGCGCTGTAACGATGTAAATTTCTCCACTGTGAGACTATTAAAGGATTTCTGATTCTGATTCTGATTCTGATAAAAAAAGCACAAAAAAGAGAAAAAGGACGTCTTTGCTCTTCTATTAAATCTTGAAACCTTCGATCATTCAAAGGTCAAAGCACTGCACTTCTTTACTTTTATATATTATACTGCTCTAGTAGCTGCAGCTTCCTCCTCTGCGTGTTTCTCACCTTGCGGCCGACGTAAACGGGGATGCCGATGACCATGGCGGGAACAGCGATGCCTGCGATGAGGGTGATGCCGACTGGAGCTCCAATCAGGGTGCCCAGCTGCCACAAAATCTTCTTCTTCCTGCTCCACGGCTTCTTCCCCCAGAACGTGCAGCCAGATGGACTGATGGAGGGAGACACAGAGGGAGGGAAGAAGAGAGGGGCAGTGTGGGAGGGAGGGAGGGAAAACAAAGAGGGAAAGTTAAGGTTTACAGTTGCACATCTGAAAAAAATCTAAAAAAGTCTAACAGAGCTGATGTAAAAAGTGAAATGATGAACGTTTGTACCTGAGGTAGTGCAGGTCGGAGATCTCCTTCATGCAGAGCCAGCAGAACTCGCAGCCGCAGACGGCGCAGGTCATGTGATTGCAGCTCCCATCATTCATCTTGATGATGTAGGCACCACAGCGAGGGCAGGGCTTGATGTCATCAGCTGGGGACAGAAAGAAGAAGTTAGTGACAAAGATCATATCAAGAAATTAATGGTCTGAACAAAAAACAAATCCTTCAATTTGCTTTTTTTTTGCATGTGGTTAAAAAGTTGTTAAAGGAATATTTCGACATATTAATGGAAAACATTTTCACTTTCTTGCCGAGAGTTATATGAGAAGATTAATGCCACTCTCATGTTTATTCGGAAAATATGAAGCTGGAACCAGCAGCTGGTTAGCTTAGCTTAGCATAAAGACTGGAAGCAGGGGGAAGTCTACGCTTATTTAAAGACAAGACTCCAGGAAGTTGCTGAGACTGGCCAACAAATAACCTGCCGTAAAACCACAACTTCTTCTCTTTAGAGGTGCTGGCAGGTGGATTTTGTTATCGTTGCACAGAGCCAGGCTAGCTGTTTCCCCCTGTTTCCAGTCTTTATGCTAAGCTAAGCTAACCAGCAGATGTGAGAGTGGTATCGATCTTCTCATCTAACTCTCAGCAAGAAAGCGAAAGAGCGTATTTCCCAAAATGTCGACAGTCCCTGACTTCATTAAAGCACCCAACAGCCACCTCAAATCCCAAAGTGTCCTCTCAACTCACTGTTGAAACTCAGTTGTGAACTCTCGCAATTTCAAAACATCAGCAATGACTCGGAAAGAAATTTGTGTTTCAACAAAATCAAGGATCAATCAAGGAGTATATCTTTAAATCCGCCAGGTAATCTCAAATAATATTAAACTCCTGAAACACAAAGCTCTTTGCTTTATACTTCTTTGTATCTGGTTAAAATTACGACACCATTTAAACTTAATCTGAATGGATATATTCATAAAGGATCAAAAGTCAAGTAGGTTTAAAACATTGCTTCAAAATAGGAGAAATAAAAAAAACAACCTTAAATTCACAAGATTCAGCCCATAAAAAGGTTCAAATACTTTAAAAGTAAGAAAAACAAAACTCTACAATGGTCCCATTTAGCTGTTTTTCTCTCTCTACTGTTGGCAGCAAAATCAAACCTCATTAGAGTAATGGATCGGACAATTGCAGCAGTTTGTCCTCTAATGCATTTTAAAGGAAAGAAAGCCAAGAAGAAAAAAAAAGTCAGTTCACTGTGTTTGAATTCTGGATGCTGGGAACACTCGCTGCTCTTTAAAGGACATTTTGGCATTTTAACTTGAAGAGACTCTGGCAGATCTGGGCGAAGTGTGTGTGTGTGTGTGTGTGTGTGTGTGTGTGCGTGTGTGTGTGTGTGTGTGCGTGTGTGTGTGTGAGCGTCGGAGTAGTTGTTTGTGTACTCTGAATTCTGCTGATAAGACTCAATACACTCTCTTGTCTCTCTTTCACCCTCTTTTTTTTTCCACTCCTCCTCTCTTTCCTCTGCTCGCATCTTTCCTCCTCTTATTTCTTCATCTCTCTTTCCGTCCTCTCTCCCTTCTGTCTCTGTACATCTGTCTACATCCAGTTGACTAAGCAGCAGGTGTGAACAGACAGGCAGACAGACAGGCAGACAGACAGGGAGGGAGTGGCCTGGAGTTTTTTATGAGTCAGTTTCAGCCTTCTGGATTGAAGTCAGTTCTTCTGAATACTTGGCAGCGAGAGGCCGACTGGAAGTGGTGAATTAAGGAAAGACAGACTGAGAGGAATGACTGAGGACAGCTGGAGGGATTTAGTTAATAGATTTTTAATCAAAATGGAATTAAAGACACACACATGTAAGGATGTTTGTTGGTGTCTATCATCACTACAACAAATACGTTAAAGGACGACCTCGACATTTTGGGAAATAGGCTGTTTGGCTTTCTTGCAGAGCGTTAGATGTAAAGATTGATGCAGCTCTCATGTCTGTGCTCTAAATATGAAGCTACAGCCAGGAGACAGTTAGCTTAGCTTAGCAAAAAGACTGGAAACAGGGGGAAACACCTAGCCTGGCTTTCAGTCTTTATGCTAAGCTAAGCTAACCTCCTCCTCCTCTCCTGGCTGTACAGTAGTGAGCTTCATATTCAATCTCCTCATCTAAATAAACAAATAAATGTAGAGACTGTTTTAAGGAAAAATTTAATTTTACTGAATCATAAATGGCCATTTTGTTTTATACACACAACTCTTGTAAGTGAGTGGCTAATGACTCGCTTTGTGCAATTTGGTCAACGACGTAATAAATCACAAATAGAAAAAAAATTGTTTTAAAAATGTATGTATGCAAAATGGGGATTTAAAAAAAATGTATGACAAAACTGTGGCTTTTTAAAGAATCTCTAATTGTGTTTGGCACTGGTCATTTTTCCCTTCAGTATTTAAAAAAATATGTCTGTTAATGTGTAAAAGTACAGTATGTTCCTGCATATCTACAATACAGAATAGTCTCAAAATGGTTTCTATTAACTATATTTAAAAATACACTTGAAGAGACCAATATTTCCTCGCAGATCCCTGATGAACAGAACTGAGTTTTCAAAGTTTCAACATGTCGCAAGCGAGCTGGTAGGAGATTTACACACAAACACAGCTCAAAAACTGTATTTTGCATGTTACAAATGGGGTCTGCACTAACAGAGCGGTGCTATTGTTTTCTTAAGTTACTCTGTGGTTGAACTGCTGAGGCGGATACATTTTCATGGACCTAAGAGGCCTAAAATCACACAGTACAGCACTTTAGTGAGCAACTTACTCAATGTGCCATTTTGAAAATCTGACTTAACTAAGTTTAGATGGCGACATTTTAAAATGCTGCATGACAGGATGCACGGAGCTGCAGTCATGAAACTATCGAGAGGAGAAAGTGTGATATAAATAGCGTCTCATGCTCGGTTGAACGCTTCACGCTTCGCCCAGCGGTGGGAGCGCCGGGGCGACGGTATACAACAGACGTGAGACGAGTTTGACTCAGCGCTGTGACAGACGGAGGAGGCTGACATGTGATAGGGACTGACAGAGAGGCAGACAGTTCTCAGAGGTGTGAAAAATACTTTCAAGTCGGAAATGCTGGGGGAGAAGATTTTATCTGTCTGTTTATGTCTGCACACACACACACACATCTGCACAATGTGTGTGTGTGTGTGTGTGTGTGTGTGTGTTTGTGTGTGTGTTTGTGTGTGTGTGTGTGTGTGTATGAAACTGTGGTATCTGTGTCAGACTGCGGTTTCTTCTGATCCAATCATTCTCCATGGAAGCCGAGAGGTGTGTTTGTGTGTGTTCTCCAGGTACTTACCGGGCCCCTGCTCCTGTGTGTAGCTGGGTGAGTGGTTGCTGTGGGTGTGCAGGGACTGCGCCCTCTGTTGGCGGGCCGAGTCGCAGGTCTGGTTGGGATGCCAGGCCTGTTTGCAGTGGTAGCAGAACTCGGCGCCGCAGCCTTCTCTGCGACAAACCAACCTGGGACAGCTGGCACAGCCCGAGGCGATGACGGCAAATCTGAGAGGAAGAGACAGACAAAAAGGAGAGTGTTCAATAATGTGGTAAGTGAAAAGGTCAAATTATGAAGTCAGAAAAAAGACAACATTTGTTGCTTAAAATGAGGTCATAATTCACAATCGTACAGTATATTAAAGCTTCATTACGCAGAATATTTGATACTGACACTGAACCAAAAGACAGTGAAATATGAATGGGTACTGCCGATCCCACTGAGAATCAACACTGAGGGCAGCCGCTCACAGCTCGTGAGCTCAATCGAGAGTCTGCTCAGCATGAAAACTGGGAAGAGCCAAAGTCTAGCAAGCCACATATATATATGTGTGTGTGTGTGTGTTTTCACTCAACTTGAATGTGTGTACCAAATTTCATGGCAATGCATCCAACAATTGTTGAGACATTTCACTCAAAACCACAACCGTCAACCTCATGGTGGCGCTAGATGAAAAGTCAGGGTGGGTCACCAAAGTCTGTATGAATCATCCTATGGGCCCCATGGATATTTTCACCAAATTTCATGGCAATACATCCAATAGTTTTTGAGATATTTCCACTTTTTGCTATCATGTTAGCCATAAGAACATGATAAGATATTATAGAGTCTTTCTGCCTAATCTCTAAACTTAAAGTATTTAATTTAAAAGATGTAACGTTAGAAATGCGGCTGACTGTTAACTCAGCCAAAGCTTCTAAGAGATGGAGATGGAGAAATCTCCAATATGGCCACTAATGGACACATTACGTAACCTGACAGCTCCCTGTAGACTGAGAGGAGAGAGAGAAGATTTGATCAATGGAGTAATCACTTAGTAACAACATTGAGAGAGGAGGTGAAAGAGACGGGATGGTTAATCAATATGGATTTTGCAAAAGTTCAATATTGGGAAAGGAGACGGAGAGGAGCAGAGTGTTCACTGTGGCGAGGAGTGTAAATACAGAAGTGATGGAGTTATTCTGAGCGGCCTGGCGAGAAGGTTGAGTTTAGAAATGAGACGTTAAAAAGGTTGATTACATTGATGGACCATGTTACGCAGGGGGAGAACAACACGTGACAATCCAGATTATTCTGTTATGAATTATTTTTCTATACAAGAAAGTGCAGTAAATCTTGCAAAATTAAGAAATCCCCTAAACAAATCACTTGTTCTTGGGCCTGTGGTCTATCACTCCACCAAATCTCATTGAAATTCTTATGTTTTTGAGATATCCATCCCAACAATCAAAGAGACACACCTAAAACTTATATAGCTTTCCCTGTGGAGGTAAAAACTGGTAACTTCATGAAGAATACATATTCTGAATGCAACTGTACCAGACTAACCTCTTCTTTTGTTGTGTGCTGAAGTTGGGTCAGCACACTTCCAAGCAAATAATGGTAAATATAGAAAAAAGGGTGGCATTTTGTAACAGTAAGGACAAAAAAAGGCAATTAAATGGAGGGAGAGAGACTGAGATATAAGCTGTCAATCACTGAAGAAATCACAAAGGAGGCCCGTCATCAAATGTTGTCACCAAGCTAAGTGGGAGAAAACATGTTGGAGGAGTGATAACAAAAGCAGACAGGGATTTCAACTTTTTTTTTTTGTTTTTTGCCTTTTTTGTACACTGACGAACAAAGGCGATGCCAGTTTTCTGCACGTTAGTCGGGTGTTCAAGTTATACTACTAAAAAGGAAGGAGAGGGAAGTGAGAATGTGACAAACTTGTAATTGTTTTGGCACGCCTCCAACACGTCAAACCCAAACATGTCCCTCATTACCACCTCTTCAAATGGCGTGACAGGCTTGTTCTCAGGACGGAATAAATTAACGGATATCAGAGGAGACAGGAGTTTGCGTTCTCAGGACAAGATGAGACAAGAACTGGCATTCCTGCAGAGACACTTCACCCTGAGGATTTAGACATCACTTACCACCTCAAAACACAGATCTGCAAAAAGTAGCCTCTTCTGTTATGATGGAATAAATGCTTTAAACTATCCACAGTGTTTTCAACAGGCCTCAGTGGTCAAACGCTTCAATAATGTAAACCTTCGATTCAACTAAGAGAAACAAAAACACAGAGATGCCAGTTTTGCTTTTTTTTGTGCAACATCAGCACTCTGGTTCAAGTTTGCAGAGTTTCAAATGAGTAATGAACAAGCTCTTCATAAGAAAGTCAATTTCTTAACCATTTCCCTTTTTTAAAACCCACACTCATGTGAAAACCCCCATTTCCCAAGACTCCCTTTTCGTCATTTTTTGGTATTTTCCTAACAATTGAAGTTTGCTTTGCTCGTCTGTCTGGTGTTTTGGCGCCCAGTACAGAGCGCACTAGTTCCGATAGTAGACAGCTGCAATATTTGCAAAGGAATGTGAAGGAGATTTGCCTATAAAACCCTCCATAAAATCCTCCTTGAAAAGTGGCATTCTCCAGGCAGCATATTACAAATAATTACAGCAATGAAGTATACACAATTTGTATGTATCCATCAATAATTTTAGACAGAGTAAAATGTCGTGCCCTTAGCATAAAAAACAACTAGAGAAAAAGAGGAAGAAAGAGCATATGCATGTTGTTTGCTCTTTATCTTGCTAACTTTTGACTTGTTGCGCGTATAAAACACAGGTTGCCACGGCAGCTTTTTTCCAGGGGGGGGCATCGCGCGTCAACTGGTGGATTTTGATGCGGCGCTGAGAGCAATTTGTGCTGACATTTCCAGGATGGGAGAGGGGAAAAAGAACTGAGACAAACGAAGAGGGGCAGAGATAGTGTCAGGATCCAAAGGACTCTCGTTTGGACTTGTGTGTTTTGGGTTTGGTGTGTTTCCTGTTTTGTTTTGAAGTTCACTAGTCTTGTCTCACGTGTAGTATTTACTTCTGGTCTTTGTTCTGTTTCCCGCCGTTTTGATTGTGTGCAACTGTGTCTAGTTTCCCACCTGTGTTTGATTCCCTGATTGTTTCTGCCCCTATATATACCAGTCTTCTCCCGTTGTTCCTTGTCGCGTCATTATTGAGTTTGTGTTCCTGTGATTCCATTCTGCCTACGCTTTCCAAGTGGATGTTCCTGTTGTCGTGAGTTTCAGAAATAAACCTTTGGATATTCACAACTTCCCTGGCTGTCTGCATTTGGGTTCTCTCCCTGCTGCCTGGATGGCTTTTCGCGGCAGACTTGCCTCGAAGGCCATTCCTTCTGACAGATAGATTAAACAAAAAGGACGAACAAGGAGGATGAGAGGGGCACGTGAGATCATGAGCTGGGATGTAAATGTTATAATACAACAAGACAGAGACGGGGAAAGAGATGGAGCAGAGGGGGTGAGAGGCGGAGGAGTTTTATGAGTGCTGACATGCTGCTTGTTGAGAGGAAATGTGCACAGACAGTCCTGTCAGTGTTGAGCTCCACCAAGAACCACCTGGGAATCCTGCTGGGCCTGTAAATGCAACGTTACAACACACACACACACACACACACACACAGAGATGCACAGTAATAGCGGGCTGTATTTAACACCAGGATGAACTGAATGTGCCTCAGTCTGACAATGCGTCCGTCAACAACAAAGGCACAAAATTCAGAACAATGACACACACACATACACACACATGCACACCAGTGAGTACATATTGATCTGTTTAATTAAGTCCCAACTCCTGTTACCCCTGGCAACGCTCCCTCTATGCCGCATCGATAGTCACCATAGCAACTGACAGCCAGAGGAGACGGCAGATGGCCGCTCTTTCTTTGATCTCACACAGGCTGAGACCTTATTGGCCTGGATGAGGAGAGCAGGTCAGAGGTGAACAACCATGTCATGATGGCTAAGATGAGAAGTCAGAAAGGTTTACCAGCTGTAGATTTTCAAGAGATAAAGTGGATTATTTCTATTTTTTGCAGTGAAAAAACACTGAAACTGACAGACACAGGACAGAGTGTTTGTTTCGTGTAATCTGTCACTATCTTGGTTGTATATATCATTCTGATGCCCAGGAGAAGCTTCTGCAGATTCACTGTATTTTGCCAAGTGAGCTTTTCTGATCCTTATCGTGGTTTCTGTGTTATCATATTTTAAGATTTAGTTTTTAAAAGGTCCAGCAGCTGGTGATAACATTAACATGTTTCCTGATGTCTGCCAAATAAATGAGGAATTGTTTCGTAGTCTTAAAAAAGCATTTGAAGTATTTTAGCAAATATTTCTCATGTATTAATTACTTACTTTAAAGCAGCATGAATTTATTTTTTTGGGCCTCTTAAGGGCAGAAGAACAAGCTGAAAACACAACATTAACTTAACCATCTCTTTTGTACAGCAAATGTGTTGGCAAACAGTTGCTTATTTCCATATCCAGCAGACACGAAGAAACATTAGCATTCATTTGGAGTCATGTTTCTGTCCACCTGATGAATCTTAAGTCCAACATTCACTCTGCTTTTAGCTCTCCAACTCCTGAGGGAAATATCTGTGTCTTTAGCTGCTAAATGCTCCACTATGTTCACCAGCTAGTTGCTAACTGTGTCTGTCTGCTGTTCAGTCAGTGTACAGTGGGGCTTTTGGAGCTCTAGAGAACAGCTGCCTGTTGAGTCTGAAGAGGACAGCGAGTTAGTTAAAGGCCGTAAAACAAAAACAATAAGCTGAAAGACGGTAAAACGCTCCATGGAGCTGAGGGGAACTGCAGTGACCCCTTCACATTACATATAGTCATGTGATGATTGTTAATATGAAAATATTGAGCAGCTTTAATTAACTTTAAAAGAACTGCAGTTGGAAAATTAGCCAGTTGGCTAAGACTAGAATGAATTAGAGACTTGATTAAAGTGTGTTGTCCTTATAAATAAAGAAAATAAAGGAATAAAAATGAAACCGTTTAGAGAAGCATTAAACAACAATCCTGTCTCAACTTGTTAGGAACTGTCTGCAATGAAAATAATCAAGCTTTGTTTTTCTCTTAATGGTCTAGTAGCCGGACTGTTGAAATTCACTGGTATTTTGTTCTCCTGAATATCATTTAGGGTTTCATCATCTGCAGGCAACTGTACAGATAATTTATTGTTAACTGTAAACAACCATTTATTTGTATCTACTGCTCTGTGATGTATCTAACAGGATGTTTCTAGGATGTAAATAGGCAATCATCACGTTTTGAATTGGATGTAAACTGATTCCATGTTTATCTTTCACTTCTCAGCTACTGTCATATACGTCCTCTACTGGATATCTTTCGAAAAAGATAAGATGCAAAAACCAGCTCACATTTACATAACTTTCCCACAAGTGGGCCAATACGAAACACACACACAGTAGAAATTCACGCCTTTTGCACTGTTTCTGTGGAAGCCACATCTCCAGTGACCGACAGTCTGAAGCTGTAGCTGCCAGGTGTGAGTGTGTGTGTGTGTGTGTACAGAGCTGTTTTCTCTGTCTCCAGCCGGGGCTGTTTGTGGTGAATAATAATTTGGACTTAGTCAACGTGTCTGAATTAAAGGTGGTGGTGGTGAGTCACTGCTGGCGTCAGACAGAGGCTCGTCCCGGTAAATATGTAGGTCAGCAAGTTAAGCTCTCCTCCTGTGACACTGCTGGTGCAAACACACACTGTGGTTTTGGTTTATTTTACCAGGAAATTGTATTGACTTAAATGTATCCCTTGTGTGCTTATCTTAACCTTTATAACTGACATGACTAACTGCAACCTTTACCCGAAACTCACCCCCAGTTCCACGCCTGACCCTAAAGTCCTTATTTTTGTCAACGGGGGCAAGAAGGTACTAAACATGATCACACTGTCCACTCAACGCAGAGAGAAAGTAACATGGAGACAACACATGTAAACCTTCCTAAAACAATAGATATAATAGCAATTAAATGTGCCTCTCAAGGCTTATTTTCATCCCCACTGGAAGTAAAAATTATCCCAATTTGTAGATTTATGCTCAGGCTAGGTCTTCAGATGAACACACAGTAGCTCTTAGAAAAACAAGGAACTATAAAAACAGAAATGGATGTTTGCTGTCACTCAGTGCTCACATGGTCCTGACAGTGACAGCAGAGGTCTGACACAATAACAGTAAAAACTACAAACCTAATTAAACTGAAAAAGGAAGACAGAAATTTGTAATATTCCTCAGAAAAAAAAAAAATTGTTTGTTCGTCAGATTGCCATGAAAAGAATCACAGATATTAACGGTCTCCAGAGAATACAGTAATTCATAGTAATTTTGGTGACCCCCTGACCTTACATCTAAAGTTACTATCAAGTCACACAGTATCTCTTTGACCAACACTTTGTTCCACACCAAGATATCTCACAAAATGTTTGCAGAATGTCTCTGAAATCTGCGAAATCTGAGGTTGAACCCTAATGTTTTAGTAACTCCCTGTCTGTTCCTTTCATGTAATCGTGAGGCCAAAATGTCCACTTTTAGACAGGAATAATAAAATCAAATGAGCAGATAGCAAAGATACTAAACAAAGCACATTAAAGTGAGATTAACTTTTGCCGTTGCTGGTGAGCTAACTTTACTTCCTGTTTTACTTTTGATAAAACCATTTACGGGTTTATCTGTGACATATGTAAAAGTACAAGTAGAGAAGAGTTATACATTTAGTGAATCAACTCAATCATGTCAGTTAATATCTTAAGTCTGCTAACATTAGCCGCTACATGCTACAGGTAAGGCTGTGGCAACAAAACCCCTGAGTGTGTTGAACTGAGCAAAGGTGCAT
The DNA here is from genome assembly GCA_005408345.1 of Macquaria australasica. Taxonomy (NCBI): domain Eukaryota; kingdom Metazoa; phylum Chordata; class Actinopteri; order Centrarchiformes; family Percichthyidae; genus Macquaria; species Macquaria australasica. The sequence continues at coordinate 201,662 of SEMN01000086.1, read as the reverse complement.
TTTATTGCTTATACATTCAAGTTTTTATTTGTAAGAGAGAAAAAGTGTGTTATTTCTTCTTTGAAAAGTCACATACTTGAAATCCTGCCATTTAAAAAACTTTGAAAACTTTCCAAATTATCATAATCTAAAGGCAGGTATGAGAATAAACTCTTTCTCTTTCTTCTAGTGCCGCCCTTAGGACAAACAAATTTCAAGATTCACAGCCTACAGACCTGTTGAATGTTCCTGAATGTGTGCAAAAAAAAAAAAAAAAAAAAAAATTAAATATAAAGAAAATTCTACCCTACAGTTTTTTCACACACACACACACACACAAAAAACAACTATACGCCCTCTGTGTAGGGGTATGCCGTGCAGTCATGGAGAAACAGAAACAAACTGAAATGAAGGCACATACAGGCAGATTTATGCAAAAATACCACACAGACGCTATGGCCTTCCCCTGTGACAAAGCCAGGATTACTGTACAAAACCACAGCAGAGAGATATCACCGAATATCTGCGTTCCTCCTTCCCACACAGACACACACAGAAACACAAACACAATGAATCACTCAGGCTTTCTATGATGAAACAAACGCCTCTCATTTGTTCCAGAAACATGACGAGAGCTGCTCTACCTCCAAACCCATCCAACTCTCCCTTCCTCCGACCGCAGGCCGAGCTTTACAGCCTCCTAACCCAGTTACAGAGTCTCTCCTCCACTTTCAAATTCAACTTCCTCAGCCTGTCTTTCTCTCTCTGACAGAGCAGGTGACGCTGGTTCCTGTTGTCTTAAACCCTGACTTATGTGGATTATGAAGCAATCATGCTCCACTAAAATCCAGGCAATTACAGCAGAAAGAAAGAGGAAATCACCTAAGCAGCAACTGAGCGAGTGATTTGATGCATCAGAGGGAGGAAAAAGAGGGAGAAGGAGGAAGAGAGAGAGAGAAAAGGATTAATAGACTAGTAGAGACGATGCTATTGCAGCTATTGGCCTGATAATGATGATAAAAAACAGCCATCCTCTCATTAGCAATGCTATCAAATGCTAATGTGAGCTAATAGCCGATGATTTCTTCAGTCAAAACCAGTTAAAGCTGTGACTCCATTTTAATCTTAATACACTACTAACTTTGTTTATCTGTCCAGGCTTTGAGAAACGGATCGAAATGACAAAAAGTTCTTTCTCAGATAAGAAGCTACTTCCTGCAACACTGCAACAAAACATCTGTCATATATCATGAAATGCCTCCGGCTTTGCTACATTTTCACTTTTTGTCTCACTCATAGAGGTTTAGTTTCTGTTTCTCACAATTACTTACTGTTTTTTATGACTTCCCCTAAGGGCAATATAGTTCATTTCAGTTCCAGGACACACCTTTGAGCAAATGAGATATTAACTATTTCATATTTGTACAGTTTAATTTCTGATCAGACAACATGATAATATTCCAGAAACAAGAAGATGGAAACAAACAAAGCTGTAACTGGCACAGATGAGCCCAGACCAGCAGCTTAAAAGCTTTCTCTAACCTCTATGATTTTCATAATCTACATGACTCGGAGGTTATCCCAACCCCCCGTTCCAAGTTAAAATTGTCCTTTTTTCCTATGAGGACTGGACAGAAGTTCCTCAGCATCCTCACACAGTCCACTGAACTAGTACTGAAACAACAGGTTGATTAATCTATTAGTCGACTGACAGAAAATTGATTGTCAACCATTTTGGTAATTGTCTAAGTCTAAAATGTCAAACATTTGCTGCTCAAGCTTCTCAAATGTAAAGATTTGCTGCTTTTCCCTGTTTTTAGATGATTGTTACTCAAATATCTTTGGGCTTTGGGTTGTCAGACCATCAAAATAAGCAATTTAAAGATGCCAACTTGGACCTTCAGAGCTTGTGACAGTTTTCTGAGATTTTTATAGACTACTAAATGATTGGTCACAAAAATATTTGTTTCAGCCCAACATTGAACACAGAGAGAAAATAAGTTACAGACATAAACATGTAGCCTGGCTGCTATTTGCTGTGCGGGACAGCAGTGTAAATACACTTGATAATATAGAAACAGAAAGATGGAAACAAAAAAGCCTGAAACGATCACAGGTGAGCCGGCTGAGGATTAGTTTCCAGACCAGCACCTTAAATAAACAGCAGTGAGGACAGGCCTGTAAACATCATGGACAGTTTCTTACCCGCAGTCAGGCGCCGGGCACCATCGGCAGTCTGGATCAGAGGCGAGGCACCTCCGCAGCAAGAACTCCTCATACTTCTCCAGCAGGGCCGCGTCATCCAAGATGTCTGCTACCTGTTGCGGGGCCAGTCTCTCGGCACACTCGGGGCAGCTGAGCTGGACTCGGCTCTCTGTGATCTCAATGCGGAGGTACTGCCGCAGGCAGCAGAGGCAGGAGCGGTGGCTGCACCCCAGCAGCTCGGGGAGCTGCTCGGCAGGCTGGCGCACCAGGCACAGGGGACACTCCAGGAGGTTGGCCTCCCCGGAGGAGGGGGCTCCACCCAGGGACGGCTGGCTGGAGGACAGTGGCTTTGAGGGGGTGCTGGAGGCAGCATCCTGGGGGGTTGTGGTGGCTGTGGTGGTGGTCGTTGTGGGCGTAGCAGAGGCTGCTGCGGGCGCTGAGCTCAAGGCAGAAGGGAGAAGCTGTTGTTGTGTGTGGAGATGATGGGATAAAGGGGTGGCCGCTCCTCCTTTGGGGCCCCTGGTGCCCCGAGAGCCCCGTTTGTTGTGGAAGAGGTTGTGGAAGGAGATGCGGCCGTGGCGTTTGCCTGCCGCACGGCACTTAGGGTTGGGGACACCACTCACCGAGGAGTGAGGTGACTCTGAGTCCTTTTCTGATCCCATTTTCCCAGAAGAGACACACAGGCCCGGTTATTGTGCCCTGATACACGTTAATGTATCGCAGAGAGACACTCTGCTGTACAAACACACACTCTGTCTCACACACACAAGGGAGGATCTGTCCCCTTGTGAAAGCCAAACTGGAATGCAAATGCTGTTCAAGTTCCTGTTAGAGAAACTTGAGTCAGTCACCCCCTTCTCTTCCTTTTATGAGAAACAAAGTGTTATCAGGAAAAGGCAGAACGAGATACCAGAGAGGCAGAAAAAAGAAAAAGATTGCGCAAGTTCAAAGTGAAAGAAAATTCCCCTTCGGCTCCCAGAGTTTCTCTCAAACTCGGCGGTCAAAAAGGTTCACAAAGAAGAAAAACTACCAAGTCTTTCATATATCAGGCAGATGTCGAGATCAGACTTTAGTGTCAAACAAAAAGATTAATGTCTGTTCCAATGACTGACTCTCCTTAAAAATAGAGAGGGTAAAAAAAGGTAACAGAAAAATCCACAGGATGGAGTTCAGTCTGAATAATTCCTCAGTTTGGATTTAATTCTCTTCAGCGGCATTCAGAGCTGCTCCTCTGCTCGTCTTCCTCTCGTTCGTAGTTGAACACCGGTCTCTCTGAACGGTCTTTTCTGTCAGGAAGAAGAGAACAGGAAGTTAGCATATAGAGCATGCTCACTATGACACACACCTCTCTGCTCTCTCTGCCTCTCTGTCTCTCTCTCTGCTTTGCTTTTCCTGGGTTTCAATGAGATCATTAACTCTTGTGACCCTGAACTGATAATCTGTCTGTGCTAATTACATTTAAATACACAGATGGACTCATGTTACACTGTGTATGTTAAGTGGCCATAATTAAAAAGGTTAAAACACGACAACAAAATTTAACAAAAGAGACGCACGTTAAATGGCCAATTAAACACATGACATCATCAGCCAGTCCGACCAATCATGTGTTCATGTGAAACCAGTCTCTCTATCTCTCTCTCCCATCACGCTGAGCACCGCAAGCTCTTCCTTCACTTCACACTGCGCTGCTAGTGCCGTTGCCATGGTGACGCTCACTATGAGCGAGGCAAACAGCGACCCACTCTGTGACTCTGGCACTTATGCACACACACACACACACACACAATACACTCATACATAAATACATATTGTATTCTTTATCTATACAAAAATATACACACACTAAATCCAAACAAACACATACACACAAAACAGACATAAAGACACTCACATAAACACACACACAAAGATATGTTTAAACCTAACGTAAATGAACACACACAAGCTGAAAATCACCAGCCACACACACAAACACACACACACAAGTATACACTCAAGTATACACAAATACACCTTGTATTCTATATATATATATATATATATATATATATAGATACACGAAAATAAATACACACACTAAAAAACAGACACATACACACTCATAAAACGACATGTTCAAACCTGTAAAAGAACACACACACAAGCTGAAAATCATCACACACACACTCACACAGTTGAGCATACACTGGTAAAAAATACACATCCAATATGCACAAACACACGCACACAGCAGTCATACACACACATATTTTTTCTATATATACATAAATATACACACTTCTAAATGCAAAGACACGCACACAATCAACAGATATATACACACATACAGTTGCAAAGACACAACCTGTAAATCAACACACAAGAGCTGAAAATCATCAGCCACACGCACACATACACACACACACATACACATCTGTGAATGAACACACACAGGTGAAAAGTGAAATGTACACACTCACACATATGCATGATAATTACATCCTGTGTCCCCGCTACAATTACACGCTGTGTGAGCTACGCTAAGGAGTGTGTGTACTCTCAAAGCTCTTATGTGCCATTAAGCTGCATGTTGTATTTTGTGTATGTTTTATTCTTGTACATGTATTTTTTGTTGTGTGAAAATCTTGTGACTGTTCTTTTTTCCTATAGGTTGAAAAAAACCTCATAAGAAAACATGTAAAAATACATCGAGCTGAAACAAGACATTTCTGAGAAGGTTTTCAGCAGCATAAACAGAGAAATGTCAATTACGTTATGTTACATGTTACATGACTCCCACAGCAGTGCAGATGTTTTCTGGTTTTCTCTCTCTGACCAGCAAATAACTGACTGACTGTTCACAAATCTGATTATGGCTGCTAGTCTACACACACACACACACACACACACACACACACAGGGTAGTGCTGACCCAGCAAACGTCAGACCATTCAGGAGATTGTGACCTGCGTGTGTCTGGGGAGTGTGTTCAGGTGATTGGCAGATTAGCTGACCAATCACAGAGGAGCAGGCAGACAGAGAGACCTTATAATATCTAGGTCATAAAAACTGACAGCAGACAACCCCAGGCTGATTATAGGCCTTCATTTTATTTGGATTTTTATCCTAAAAGCTTTTCAGAAAGAATAAGGAGAACTCAAAGGAATTTGCTTTGGTATTATTGGTGCATAAATAAGCATAGTAGAGAAACATAAATCAAATAAAAAGCAAGCACTGTAAAAAGGCAAGTCAAGAATATAATACAATAAAATAGAAACATTTTCGATAAAAATGTGAAGAAATATATAATATATAAATATATAAATAAATGGTCATTTCAATGCGCTTGAATTTACATTTATGTATATTTTTTTGTGTTTTTCGAAACTTTTAAAGCCACTCTGTATAGAATTTGAACATTTCTGACTTCTGCGCCCCCCAGTGGTCGTATCAAGAAAGCAGTGGTGGAACCTTACTTAAGTAAAAGTATGTAAGTATTATCCACAAAATGTACTTTAAGTGTTAAGAGTAAAAGTACTCATTCTGCAGTAAAATGGACCCTGTCAGTGTTTTACTGTTATATCTGATGTTTATGGATTAATATTTTAATGTGTATGTTGCATTTTACTGCTGTAGATGTTTAAGGTTGAGCTAATTTTAACTACTTTATATACTGTTGGCTAGTTTAATCGACATCAATGCATGATATTCTATAAGACCATCATATGTTTGTAGCGTCACTGTCCTGTGAGAACCACGTATCTCTAACAAATCAACTTTTCATGAGCTCAGAAAAACAACCGTTTTCAAACAGCTTTATGACAATGCATTTTCCAGCTGATCCAAGGGGAGTTTAAAGAAGTAGGAGAATTTTCTAAACCAATAAAGGAACTTCATCCTTCAGTTTATTAGAAAGTGTGATCTGAAAAGTCACTACTAACTAAAGCTGTCAGACAAATGTTGTGAAGTAAAAAGTGCAACATTTGCCTCTGAGGTGTAGTTTCACACTAACTTTAACCTCGATTCCTCTCTAAGAGACACTTCTGACGCTTCACCAGAAAGTAAAAAATAATCTGCACTTGCTGTCATGTTCGATATCTGCAGCCCTCCAACAGATATTGATAACCTATATGTTACAGACCCAACACGCTGCAGGCTGCAGGAAGAGGAAGGAAATAAATCAATAAAAGAGGAGGATTTCCACCGTTAGACAAAGTAAATGGTGAAACCTTTATGTGCATTGTTATTTTTTACACACAACTACATACCGTACACCAACACATACACATCCATTAACGGTTGCCATGGCAGCCACCACTCTCACACATCTTCTCAGGGTCAAACTCGGTCTTCACTGAAATGTGTGTGAGTATAAAAAGCCCACGGTTCCTAAATATACCCTGCCACCAGCTTCAGCTTGTAATATCCCTCTCCTCTGCTGCACCCTGAGCATCACACACACACACACAATCACACAGTGTCGCAGATGGCAGCCTCTGTGTTTGTGTGAACGCTTGATGCTTTCTGAGATGAGACTTTTGATTTTGATGCTATTTTACAAACTTGAACAGTAGATCTGTGTGTGTACAAGTGTGTGTGTGTGTGTGTGTGTGTGTGTGCGTAGCTTTCATCCTCCTCCAACACAGGACTCCCATTTGATCAGCGCTCCTGGTACTGGGATCAAAACTGGTGAAACTTTAATCGTGTGTTTATTCTGTAATGTTGTTTCATGATAACAAGCTGCCTGAACACCCGGACGAAGAAACACCTCTTTCTCTCTGACAGACGTCTCATCAACAACCTGCTTTTTTTGTTTGTTGTCAGGTAAAAAAAAGCGCAGGCGAGACTCTCGAGTGCTGATAAAGAATTTTCCACTGAGGTAACATCAAACGACAGACTTTCTTCATCTTGTGCCAGATCTCTTTATCTGCTCACTTGTTTCTCACATTTCTAACTGAAGACTCTGATCTACTGTTCCAGTTTGAGTCACGCACTCAGAAGTCTGAGTGAACAAAAACACAACACATTCAGGTATATGAATACTTGAACATACTGTAATATGAAACGTATTGGCTCTTTTTGTTTAAGTTATTTCTGCAGCTGGGTGTTGACGTGTCATAGCTAAAAGCACAGGTGTATTTAACAACATTAAAGGGTTAGTTTGGATTTTTTTGAAGTGGGGTTGTATGAGGTACTTCTCCATAGTCAGTGCATTCAGTAGATGGCGGTTGGCACGCCACAAGTTTGGAGAAGGAGGCAGGCGTACCGGCACGGAAGCTAAGCAATTTACTGAAGCAAGACGTATTTTAACCACCTAAAAAAAGAGGCCCACCTAAAAAAGATGGATATCAGTTTAAGTGTACGCTATATTTAGAGTATTTTCACCGCTTTTTGTTGTACCTAATATGGCCCAACTCAAAATGCCAGTTCCTATTCGCGCACGCTTTGAAATGCGCTTCTCAGGTAAATTATTTACTGAGTTGAAATCTCGAGGAGGCAGACCATTAAATCAGCAAAATAAAATGACAAAAATTGCCCCCCAAAAAACAACCGATAGCTGATATATTCGTCCAATCAACCAACCCTAATTCCTATGCATGCCGCGTACTTTATTATGCCGCAGATCAGCTGTAAAGCACTTTTGTAACGTTTGTTTTGAAAAGTGCTACATAAATAAACTTTCATGCATTTCTTGAAAAATTGCAAACATGCATTATGTTAAATAAAGTAAAAGAAACTAAATAAATAAAATAAAATTGAGTCTACATCATTTGTAGTGGGACTTATATCAGTATCCCGGTCGTTAGATAACGAGAGTGTAGAGATTTGATTTGGTTCTCTGAAGACGTTCACATGGTGCAAAATGTGCACTGATAATTGAATAATGATGCTTATGCTAGCAGGAGAAATTAAGAGTGTGTGTGTGTGTGTGTGTGTGTGTGCTGCCGTCGTTTGGCAGATAGGTCTGAACAGCCTGAGAACTTCACAATCTGGGCTTGATTTGTTATCAACATGCTCACACACACTTTGTTCACACACTTGTCCTCCTACTCCACTGCTGCTCGGTTCAGCTATCACACACACTCACACACACACACACACACACACACACACACACACACACACACACACACACACACACACTCACCAACTAAACCTCCTCTTCTCACACTGTCACTGCACTGGTAAAGCATTTCTCTTTCTTCTATCGTTTTATCGTTTAACTTGTTTCAGTGGCACGCACACACACAGACACACACACACACACGCACACACATGCACACACACACACAGCAGGTTGCTCTCGTGTCCTCCATACTCTCAGCCCTCCATGCCTGTTTTAATCATTTTCTCCTCCCTGTTTTCTATATTAAAGCTTCAGAAACACACAGCGGGGGAAGAAGTATTCAGATCTTGTAAAGTTAAAGTGGCAATAACATGATGTAGAAATACTCTGTTACAAGTTAAAGTCATGCATTTAAAATTTTACTGAAGTAAAAGTTGACTTTGACAGCAGCTACTGCCAGTATGTGATTCCCATGATGCACAGATAATCTTGTCTCATAGCATCAGATCTCAAAACTGGTTCTCAGGACGAAGACGGCTGCTGGTTTTTATTCTCGTCTCTGCCACGACTGCAATTAACTTAAATTAATGTTGGAAAAAAACAGCAGCACTCTGTGTTCTCGGGACAGAAACATACTGTTTTATAGGGTGTGATATTTCCAGCGGTGGAGTCTAAGTACATACACTTAGGTACTGTACTTAAATACTCATTTTGAGAAAAATGTATACTTTCCATTTTATGCCACTTTATACTTCTACTCCACTACAATTCATTCTTTTAACTCCACTTCATTGATTTGGCAGCTGTAGTTACTTCACAAATTAAGATTTTACATACAAAACATATGATGAGCTTATAAAACATAATGCATTGTTATAGATTAAACTACAACAGTATATAAAACAGTTAAAAATTAACTAGCTATACCACTAAAATACTCCTTACTCATTGATGCATCAGTAATAACAATTTAAAGGTATAGAGTATTTATAAGTATTTATAATTTTGGCCAAATTCCCATGAAGTTTGGTGCACCTTTCATGGTCCCCAGAGGGTGATTTCTAATGATTTAGGGACTCTCTGACCTTTTGTCCAGACCTACCATAAAATTATCAAAATATCAAGCATCAAATTTTTCTCTGGACCAACACTTTGGTCTATGACACCTTTTAAACCACTGGGAAGATTTCCTTTAAATTTGCTGTAGATATTCATGATCCACAGAGGATCATTCTCACTGTCTCACTGACCCTCTGGCCTTTACTTTGGCGCCACCATCAGGCCAACAAATGTCCACATGTACGCTAAAATATATCAAAAACTAAAGGACAGAGTTAGAGCTGAAACATTTAGTCGAATTAATCGATTAGTCAACTGACAGAAAGTTAATCAGCTATTTTGATAATTAATTCATTGCTTACATCATTTATCAATCACAAGGTTGCAGTCTGTGAGAATTTGCTGCTTTTCTCTGTTTTATATGATTGTAAACTGAATATGTTTGGGTTTTGGACTGTTGGTCCAACGAAACAAGACATTTGAAGACGTCACCTTGGAGTTTTACAAACTGGAATGGACATTTTTCAATACTTTATTACGTTTTAAAGTCTATCAAATGTATTGATTAATTAAAAAATGAATTTACACATTACTATAATTGTCATTTGCAGCCTTAGACAGGTTCCAGTGTCCTTTACTGCACTTTGGGCTTTCGTTGAGCTTTCATCTAATATCACCATCAAACTTAAATGTCCAAATTGCACTAAATATGTCTCATTATTGATTTTGTTTTAAATAGGCAGGTTGCCATGAAATGTGCAGAACACCTTTATTCTCTAAATGGGGATAAACCCTTTTTATTTATGACTCAGTGGTCTTTCCTCTAGCTGTTACAACTTTGGGACAAACTTAACATCTTAGTCTCACTTCTGCTAAATCATTAGTATGTTGTTTCATCCAACACATTTGTATTTTGCGGTGTAATAAACCTCTAAAGGCCACCAGTGGGGCTTTTAATCTTGTGTCTTTATGGGATGTTAAAACTATAATGCTCAGTGTTCCTAAACCACCATAATGAAACCTTACAGCCCAATTCAAGGCTCATAATGGGTTTCCTGAATCAGACACAAGACAGAGAGAGAGAGAGAGAGAGAGAAAGAGAGAGAGAGAGAGAGAGAGAGAGAGAGAGAGAGAGAGAGAGAGCCGGTGTGCTCTGCAGGTAATCTGTTCTCACACACACACACACACTCAGTTGCCAGTTTATTAGGTACACCTAGCTAAAACTGACAGTCTAATACAGCAGTCCTGCAATAAATCTGTTGAAACTGTTTTGGAGACATGTTGATTTAACTTTATGGTCATTTTAGAGGATGTAGTTGTTTGTGTTGCATAATACAGAGAGGTGTTTCTATTATCAAGCCTACCCTCACTGATATAAATGGGGTGGTCAAAATACTAGAAACACCTGTGAGAATCAACACCTCATTGTTAACATTATAACCGTCATGAAGGGAGGATTTTTTGCAGGACCTTTGTGTTAGATTGTTAGTTTTAGCAAAGTGTACCTAATAAACTGGCCACTGAGTCTACAAACAGACAGTATGAACTAGTGCTGAAACTATTAGTTGATTAATCAACTGACAATCTTTATAATCAGTTAATCTTTTGTTAGCTGTAACTCTAGCATGGACAAACAAGCATCTGCAAACACACTGAAAAACCTGAATCAATAAAACTAAAACTGTGCAACAGTATTTTTTCACCAGTTTACAAAGCAACTTACTGAGCACAAAAAGACACCTAAAACAAGACATTATCTAAATATTATTCAAAACTAGAAAAGCTAACACTAAAACAATGCAACCTGAGCAAAACTCAAGAATCAATGAAGCCATTTAGACGTATTAAATAACATAAGGTTATTTCATATTAGAGAGGCCACAATGAAGAATGATTGGCCACACAAACACACACAGTGATCAGCTGTTTGCTACAGGTGTGCTGCTGTGAGAGCTGATTGCTGTTATGCAACAAGATGATTGACTGCCAGCCCCGACATCTGCACAGGATTCACACTACAGCACGCACACACACAATGTAAATCATAATGTAAAAATACTCCTTTAATAAGTATTATCAGCAAAATGTACTTCATTGTTAAATGTCAAAGTACTCGTTCTGTTAAATGTGAGAGTGTGAATATATTATTTATTTTAGTTGAGAAACTACAAGGTTGTGGTTTTTATTAGCTATAGGACAAACTCCAAAATCTGCAGAGGAAGATCATGTGATGTGATCAAAAGATCCAGAACAGCCATTAAATGGGCCTTGAGGTGAGTTTGTTTTGTTAGCTATAATATCAATCATTCATATTACATTATTGGATTATTACTACTGATATATTAACAAGTAAGAAAGAAGTATTTTAATGTTGTACAGATCGAGGTTGAGATAATTATAACTACTATGCTGTTGGTTAGTAAAAAATATATAACAATGCATCATATTCTATAAACTGATCACATGTTTTTTCTTTATGTAAAATCTGAATCTGAAAAGAAACTATAGCCGCCAAAAAACAGTAGTGGTGTTAAAAAAACAACGATATTTATTTTAGTGAAACTGAGTGAAGCAGAAGTGTTCAGTAGCATAAAACAGACATACTCAAGTAATGTACAAGTACCTCAATGTTGAACATGAGTGCAGTACTTGATAATGTACTTACTCAACACACTGCAGCCTTTTCCGGTCACATAATCACATCATGGTGGGGGAAGTAATGTTTCTCCCCATTCTGTATTTCTGCCAAACGCATCATTTATTAAATGTCCTGAGTCTTTCCAAAGAACTTCACTGCTGTTTATTGTCTTTGCTCATTCCCAGGAACATTTTCAGGCTCTGAACTTGGCATTCCTCACTGCTGCAAGTCGCTTGTGACATTTGTGAAGCTGCAGATCTGCTGGAAGAACTAAAGCTTTCGAGTGCATCACTTAAAAATCTCACATGTAACTTGTGCACCCACACTGACACACAAACATGCAGCTCCACCCTTGCGTACTGTAAACAAACACACGCACACACTTGGCTCTAATAATGAGCAATTATGATTTGAGTACAGAACCAACCAAGCACAGAAAACTAAACATGCCTCGACAAACCAGTTCCCCAGCCCGTATATGTGGCAAAATATTAATTCCACATGATTAACTCTTATATTTCTCAACCGCAAGCACATACATGACAAAAAACTTTGATTTAAACGTTAAATAAGTCCCTCACTGCAGTCACACAATACAAAAAATAGTCATCTAGGAACATTTCTCTTTCTAATGTTTCACTAAACAGACTAAACTGATTATCCTGATGTTGCACTCAGCGTTCAAGAGCAACTTATCACTTGGATAAGAGCATCAGCTAAAAGCCTGTAGTCTAAATTGTCTAAATGACATTGTTTTAATGTGAACCGACAGATCGACACAGAGATCCGGGGTCCAGCAGACGGCTCGGCTCAGACTATTAGCCTGTTTGTAGCGATACTGACTAAAACCATGCTAATCTGAGAGCCGGGGGCCGGCAGTCTCTGGACAGAACAGGTGGTCCCCTACTCAACCAGGAGCTAATGATGCATTATGTGTGTGTTTGTGTGTGTCTTTGGGGGGGGGGCTAATCAGAGACCATCAGCTAATAGGGACTGGGGTAACACAGTAAACCCCTCGCTAGCTGACCCTGTAAAGATGCATCTCTGTCGGCTTCTCGTGCTTCTACAGAGCAACGTCATCCTGTTGCAAACTTGTTCTATCAGTAAAATTTTAAAAAAGGCAAATGTGCCGCTTAATAAGCAAAATATAAAGCTGTTTGTTTTATAAGATGCGCTGTAGTATTCTGATTTGTTACTCAAGTAAAGTAACAATACAACAATGTAAAAACACTTTATTACAAGTCCTGCATTAAAAATCTCACTTAAAAGATAAGTACAGAAGTGTTATCATTATTCTACTAAAAAAATATGTCGCAAATGGATAAAATGTAAAACACGAATACGCCGAAAGCACCAGCACTTGAACGCATCATGCATTGACTCTGTGGAGCTGGGACCAGCGTTAAAATAGTCCCAAAACCCCGAAAGCGAAAGTAACCTGATCCGTGCGTAACAGGAGACATTTGTATGCGCAGGAAGCTTTTTGAAAGCGAAAAGGATCAGATCTGAGAAGCTGAAGTTAAAAAGTCTGTAAGAAAAAAAATATTTTCAAATCTTGTTTTTCAGTTACAAATCATGGAATACACATTTACAAATAATATTGAGACTATTTTCACTCCATAAAAAACATCTGTAGAAGAAACTGTTCACCTAAAAATGTTACAAGCTAACCTCAAATCAAGATCCACTTACGATCTTTTTTTCAGCGTTCAACTGCATCTTCGGCATCATTTTAATCAGGGAACTGAAGCCGACTTCAGTTGGCTGATGAGGAGCGTGAGCTGCAGCTGAAAGCTCCGGAAAAAGCTAGTAAGTGGGCCTGCTCGCGGCTCTGTAAGGCTCTGCTGTAACGCTAGCACGCTTACATGTTGATGCTCCATCAAATAGTATAGTTAATAGTTAATATTTCAGCCAGGACCAAAGCTAGCTTGGCTAAAAACTAACTATTTCTGACCCTCGTGTGTTTACAACAGACGACAACTTAGCTCCCAGCCTCTCTCTGAACAGCTCAGAGCTCATATATAACCACAAAACACAATATTCAAACCACAACCAACAAGCTAACACCATCGCCTCCCAACATATGCTAAAGCTCTTAATGTGCTGCCAATGATGTACAAATAATGAATGCATAATAATCAAGACATTTTTTCCCCCTTTAAGGTTAAACTATTCCATTAAATATCTGCGCTCATTGGCACATAAACGGCTTCTTGCTGAGAGTTAGATGAGAAGACTGATACCACTCTCATGTCTGTATGCTAAGCGTGAAGCTAAATTTAGCTTAGTTAGGGGGAAACAACTAGCCTGGCTCCGTCCAAAGGTAACCGAATCTACCTATAAGCACCTTTAAAGCTCAGTGATTACAGTAACACATTATATCTCTTTTGTTTAATCCATACAAAAACTGTGTAAACTATATCTATCTATCAGACATGAGAGTGGTGTCTATCTTCTATCTTCTCATCTAAGAGAGCGTAACTTCCCAAAATGTCGAACTATTCCTCAAAACAAGAGGATTTGTGAGAAAAGGGTCTTGCACAAGGACGCATGTTAGCGTGTAAAGATTTTCATCAGTGTCTTTGCTAAATGAGCCAGCTGGCTGGTTGAATCGAGTGTTTTGGCTCAAGACACACACAGTAACCTCATCACACTTCTACTTTAAACTTTAACACGTCTACAGCCACAGCAGCACAATCTTCTACAAGTGTGACTCTTTTCTTACCCGTTTGTCATGTATATAGCCATTATTTTCACACAGCAAAGCTTTAACTGCAACTTAAAGATAGTGCCAAATGTGGTCATGGGAAGATGCGTAACACAACTTCAAAGCCTCTATTTCTTTCCTTTAAATTAAGGTGCATATCAACAATCATAGTTTTATCACGCTATCAAAAAGAAAAAAGTCCCATTAAGCACACATGTTGAAACAGATCTGTCAGATCAGAAAAGCTTGACTGATGATAAGATTTTCGCATCTTGTTGGTTCCTTATAATTTGAAAGTCATCCATGAATACACAAACACACATACTCACTTTCATCATGGTTTTTGTTTATGAGAAAATCAACACTTCCAGTAAAATGGCAGCATGAAACTAAGTGTTTAAACTAAGAAAACACAGCCTGAAGAGAGCTGAAGTTACTGTCACACAGAACATGAAGTACTTATTGTTTACTGTCAATATTTCACACATCTTGCCTACAAGAAACACTATCCGAACAGCAGGGCCACCCACATAAAATGCTGTAGATACCGTGTTATTTTGTAAGCAAAGAGATTAGTTTTTGGCGTGTGCATGTGGGGGCGAGTTGATAGCGTTATATCACCGAGTGGAAGCATTTATTCCTTCTATGGAAAACCACCCTGACAACCAGGCATGATGGCCTGCTCTTCCCAGGAATCCGGCTCACACACACAATCTGAACACTGTCTGTCAATGTGTGCGTGTGTGTGTGTGCGTGCGCGTGTGTGTGTGTGTGTGTGTGTGTGTGCATAATCTTCTTCCATAGAAAAGCAACCAAACATCTGGCAAAATGTGCCTCGCCCTAAGATTTTTGAAGCAAATGCCAAATGAATTTGAATAGAATAAAATATTTCAAACATGGGTGTGCGTGGGTGAAGGGTTGTTATCTACTGGTGTTTACACACTCTTTTTCAGTGGAAATGGACGACACAGTTGGCCAATTTCCATATCACCACTTAAATGACGCTGCATCCGCTGTTAGAGAAACCAGTGTGTTTCTAACATCTTTCTCTCTGTCTATTTATATATTCGGCCTGTTTCTAACTTTAGGATTTGTTTTTTACTTAAAAGAAGAGTGAATATTAGAGTGTTTTTGTAGCCACTGTTTGCTAACATGTTTGCCACATCAATTTTATAAACTGATAATATGTCAGTGTTGTGTCCACAGCTTGTGACACAGCAGTGATTAATGCTGCCTTAACATGAGCAGCAATACAAGAATTAAAGATCAGATAATTGACTAATAGTTTCAGCTCTACAGTACTTGATAGTTTCGGTCAACACTCTAAAAGTATTGAGGTTTGATACCCAACCCCTTATGATGAGTAATATTTGTTAGGAAACGTAAGTAAAAGCTCATCTATCTATCTATCTATCTATCTATCTATCTATCTATCTATCTATCTATCTATCTATCTATCTATCTATCTATCTATCTATCTATCTATCTATCTACCCTTGAACACTATAATTTTCAGGAATAAATGCAGTGGGAGGCAGATGGGTACACAAATAGAGAGTTTGAGCATTTTGTCTCTTTTCCACTGACTCTCATTAACACATCTACCTCTCTCCTACACACACACACACACACACACACACTCCAGAGCGATGCACTTGAAGGTGGAGGTAGAGGGAATCAGCTTCTATAATTAGAGGAGCATTCAGGAGCCATACTGCTGAGTTGTTGAATGTTTAATGCCAGGCCTGCAGGCGTTACAGTCACAAAGAGCAAACCTCTGAGACCCTTTACACCACCTCTTAACACACACACACGCACACACACACACAGAGACTGGTGAGGTGAGCAGCAGTAAACAGTAGTAAACTGGATGAGTGGATTCAGGTGTTAGAGAGGAAACAGCAGCACAATTCACGGACACAGACTGAGAACATCTGAAAACTAAGTGTGTAATTCACAGCTATTGTCTGTAACCTGAACCACATAATGACACGGGAACCCAAACCTCCTCGGAATGAGGTAATGGTCAAAAACATCTGATGAGCAAGAGACACTGCTCCCGACATGGACTGAGAGCACAAAGAAATCTGGGTGTTTGACCTCACATCGGTTATAAAATATGCTGTTTTTTTTTTTAATGTAATCTGGTTGGGTGTCACACTCCAACAAAATAAAATATAGTGCATGTTTTGCTATAATCATATGAAGGATTTCACTTCTAAAATACCACGTACAGTATACATTTTTGAAAAGATGAAGTTTATAAATCAATAACCATTATTTTGTGCCATAACTGATTTTGTATAATATTATAATGTTATTCAGAGATAGGCCACTACATTTTAACTACCCTGTCAAGCAGAACTGTACCTGTCTTAAAGCTATATTACTGGTTTCCTCCTGTCTATTTTATATGCAGTTTTGGGCAGAATTTGGCCAATAAACATACATTTCGAAGGAAACAAGGTGTCGATAAAGATATCCAGGGTTCAAGGTTAGTTTAGAGGACCATTTTTAAACCAGACCTGCTCAAAGCAGCATTAGCACACACTCTTTGCCTACATTTTTAGTGACGGACCAATGTTGACATCTGGGTTGTATCGGCGAGAAATTACCTTATTAAACAGATGTGGTATTGGCCAGATGTGAATGATCCATTTAAGTCACTTTCATTATAAAACTACAACAACACAATTATTTTATATAGTGCAATTTCTTACTTATCGGCCGACATGTACTGTGTGGCAATATGATATATCTGTGATTAATGTCTGAGCTCTAAGTATCAAATTATGAGAGGAAAAGTAGATTGAGTGCATCCCTGTTAATTGTAACTCTAAAGGAGCACCGGCTGGGTGGATTTCACAGCATCAGGACTCTTCAGACTGTCTCAGGTGAGATGTTAGTCACTGCTTTTTCTTTTCAAATGGTCAAAACCTTCCGCCTCCCTCTGCGCAGCTCATTTCCATCCAAAACAAATGTCAGTAATGATTATTTTGCTGTTGATGTTTGCGTCAGTTCTGCCTTTGAATTAAATGAAAACCTGAGTGAAAATTACACACCTGTCATCTGTTAAATCTGAACAAATCCACCGCTTCAGACTGATCACCCTCATCACCGATCCCAACAATCACAACTGAGCCGATTACAACTCCCTAAGAGGTATTTAATTCGTTTTAAAGACTTACTACAACCTCAGCTTATTAGACTAATGCTGGCTGATGTTTATCTGTTCAGGTTGCTATTGGATTGAGAGTTTAAAAATGTGTTTTTTTTTACCCAGGTTACAAATATTACACATTTTAAGTATTTTTACAGCCCCATTATTTACATAAAACCTTCACTTTGTAAGTTATCTCTTCACCAAAGCTACAGAAACATTATGTTGCACCACACCTTTTCCACCCTGAGCAGTTTGATCATTAAATCTGGCCTAAAACACAAATAAATCCCCAAAATATTGATATAAGAGTGTTTGTGGTGCTCAGTGCCTTTATAACACCTCTTCATCATAACATCTGTTCTGTTCTGAGCTCCACACTGCTTTGATTGCTCAGCTCTCTTTTTAAATTCACATTTATTATAATGTATTTTTTTTTCTTTCTTCACAGTAAATTACAGCATGTCCTCAGCCCAAACAGTGACCAGGGAGTGGCGGAGCAGACAGGAATGTTTTAAAGGGAAAGCCAGGGAAGGATTTTAACTCTCAGACCTCCTGGATGACTTGGACAATGACTGTACAGAAAGCTGAAGACATTTTGTTTTTTTTGAGTTTATGATTATTTCCAGGCACTGATTTACATCCTCCCTCCTTTATGTATTTGTCCTCTCTGTAGTGATAATTTGGGTGGTTTTGGTGTGAGCTTACCCTCCTGTGGCTGGCAGATGCAGATAATGTGACAGTCATGCTTGAGAATAATCAGATAAAAAAAAACAGCAAATTGCTACACTCCCTTTGAGGTGGCCCTTTTATCTTTTTATCTAGAGAGCCTGTAGATGTTAAATCCATGTCACCTCAGACAAACAGCTCATACAGCAGAGATGGGTTCGCTGCCGGGCACTTACCCTGATCAGGACCGGATTTCTTCGACAGGAGAGGCTGGGTAGCGATGCGACGGCCACTTCGGCTCCTATCCTGGCTCCCTCCTTGTGTTTGCCTTGCCTTTTTATCGACAAGCCGCAGGTAGAAACAGTCCTCCGTTACCGTGTCCGCCTCTCTCCTCTCGTACTCGGGCGCTCCTGGCAGGTGACTGCGGCCTCTAGTCTTCCTGCGCCCCGGGAGCGCAGCGCTGAAACTCTGAGTAATCTCCGCTTCTCTCTCCGCCGCCGCTGCTGCCCTCTGACGTCATGCGGGAAAGCCCCGCTCGCTGATGTCACGCCGTTTTTCCAACACGGAAACCCCACCCCGTGGCGTCACATCCCTTCAGGAACTTCAGCTGGAGTTTACTGTAAAACCAAATGAGTGTGTGTGCGTTTCTTGGAAAGAGACAAAGAGAAGTGTTTTGTTTTGATGGAAAACAAACAGAGAGCCTGTAGAGTTCCAGGGTACTGTACTTTAACTAGAACACTTAATGGTTTAACAGACAATAAAAGGCTACAATTGGTCTTTTATGGTATTGTCTAGATCAGAGGTATCAAACTCATTTTAGTTCATGGGCCACATGCAGCCCAATTTCATCTCAAGTGGGCCGGACCAGTAAAACCTATAAATAATAAACACCTCCAGATTCTTCCCTTTCTTTTATGTGAAGAAGTACATTCTGAAAATGTTCACAAGTAATCAGCAATACATGTACGAAACAGATGATGAACAGCCTGACATGTCTTAAGAAAAACAAGTGCAATTTCAACAACACGTCTACTGTCATTATGTGCATTACAATTTACAGATCACAGCGGACCTTCAGAGGCACGAAACGTTTTCTGGGAAAACCCGACACTCTGCGTCCTCTTTTCTCCTCTTTGACAAAGACATTTTCCACCGGCGGCTCCTGGACGAACAGCAGCCTTTGCTTGACAGTGTTGGGCCACGTACAGTGTCTATAAGCACCTGGGAGAAGTTAGCCTTCATAAATAAAAGCCAGAATAAATATCTATATTCCACTTCTCACATGCAACTCACCCAGAAGCAACTTGTGATCCTACAGTTAACCTTGTATATATTTTTTGCATTATGTACTTTGGATTTTGGAGATTTTGCATATCTGTTTATTGATGTTTTTATACTTGCACCGTTATTAATATTTTATATTTGCACTCTCTCTCCTACTTTGTACTAAAACCATTTCCCTCGGGATAAACGCAGTTCTACCTCATCTTTACATGAGTATTTCCTTTTTATGCAGCGGCGGAAAATAACTAAGTACATAGGAACAGCAGTGCATTTTACTGAAAAACTGGAATTAATGACTTCTCTGCTATTCTTCACACTTTGCGACCCTCCGGCGGGCCGGTTCTGGCCTGCGGGCCGTAAGTTTGACACCCCTGGTCTAGATGAACCAACTAGAAATCTTGTCTGATATCCTCATCCTGTTGTCTGCAAGGGTCCAACCTGTTCAGACATGTCATGTAGTACAGGAGTAAACCTCCACAGGGGTGGAAGTACATTTACAGTTCTGTACTTAAAGCATAAAGCGTAAACTGTCCCGTGTGTGTGTGAATGTGTGAAATGACATGTTCTAATAGCTTTAAAGGCCACTGTGAATATTAGTGTTACAAGTTCAAATCTCAGTGTATCAGCATGTGTCTCAGGAGACTTTTGGCTATAAAAAATAAAACTGACAATCTGATCGAACAGTTGGGCACCTAGAGAATGGTACATGCTTGACTTTGGCTCCTTATAAATACTTTTGGACCTTAGATTTCTTGACAAAATTGGCAAACTCAAGTGTACAAGTTCTTTAAAATCCACCAAGTTTTCATCTTTAAGCT
Organism: Macquaria australasica; assembly: GCA_005408345.1. Taxonomy (NCBI): domain Eukaryota; kingdom Metazoa; phylum Chordata; class Actinopteri; order Centrarchiformes; family Percichthyidae; genus Macquaria; species Macquaria australasica. The sequence goes on along the minus strand of SEMN01000086.1, from coordinate 181,094 downwards.
AATTTCCGCTCTGCTGCAGGAGGAGGTTTTGCATTACAAAACAGAGATTTTATCCATGAGCTATAAAGCAGATAACACTCTGTTCATGTTTAAAGAACATGTTTGTTATCCTGAATTTTCCTGACTGCCCTTTTGCTGGTTTGATTTGTTTTATTTGCTATTACTCTCAGAAAATTGTTTTTATGATCTGCTTGTTGTGAAGCACTTTGTAACGTGGGTTTAGAAAAGTTCTCTATAAATAATGATTATTAATTAAAAAACCAAATGAAACCAACTTAAACAGTTAATGCTACTTCTTTTTCTATATTTATTCCATTTTACATATTTCATGTTTTTTTCTTTTATATTACTATGCATTTCTTTTATATCTGGTTTTCATGCATTTCTATGTCTTCCCTACATGGCTGGATTAACCTGTTTGGGGGCCCCAAGGGGCAAATATTTGCTAATTTGCAAGTAATTATTTAACAAAAAGCAACATTGAACCAGGGATTTGCCCACTTCACCTTTTGTTTCTGTAAATAATATTGAATTGCCTTGTTGTTGAAAGGTGATAAACAAACTCGCCTTTCCTCACCAGGCCAAGATTTTCCAACCTCGTGTCACTTTGTACTAAAACAAAAGCAAATCCAACATGTTGTGAATTAAGAATTCCTCTTGATGGACTTCCCATCTCCAAACATCAAACAATCTCTGCAGTAGTTTTATCTATTTTACAGCAAGAGGCCTAAATCATGTAACTGGATAACATTAAAGTCTCTAATATTTATCTACAACTAATTTAAATGTGTGGATTGCACAGTGGGAGAGTCAGGTGGAAAAACACAATGCACAAAATGTGATGATTGTAGGAAAGCATGAGATTTATTAGAGGGGGAAACATGTGGAATATGACAGTTGCCTTTTTCTCGTTCTGTTCATAATCTAAAGGAAGTAGAAATTTGCTGACAACTAAGAGCCCCACAGCACTGCAAAATGAACCTCAACTTATGAAGTCTAAAGGATTTTCTGATCCCCTCCCCTCTGTCTGTCCACCCTCCCGACATCTTTTGCCAAGTCCAATCCTTCGCCTCGGTGGTGTTGGAGCAGCTCAGGATTCAACCAGCTGGAAGACAAGGGAGAGAGAGGGGAAGAAAAGTTTGGGGTGAATTCGAGAGAAAATCCAACAAGCCATGACTAATAATACTTTTTTTTGGACATTTAACTGCTTGAACTGTCAAGAGCAATGGACAAAAAAGTCCCAAAAGTCCCGTCCATCTCAGAGTGCAATTAGGCTGCCAGCGTTCATTTAAAGTGCACATTCATTTAGGGGTGAACAAAACAAACAGCAAGGCTTTCTGTCTGTTTAATTCTAAATCTATACATTCACAGCTTTCAGAAAGTGATGAATAAAAAGGCATCATTGAGCACAGGACAGAAAATTAAGGGAAATTTAGCATGAAATTGTCTGGTTGAGCTGAATAAAAAGACTGAAATCTGCCTACTGGGACTGCTGAACATCTGCTATTGTTTTTCATCACAACATCCCCGAGAGAATAGGAACACATCAGTATTCAAGGGAAAGTGCAGGTGACACAGTCTGCATGCAATGCGTTTCCGCTGAACACAAACACCAGGTGACTACAGAGCAGGGAGGGAACTAATAGGTCAAGGAGGAGCAGAGGATTCAAGCACAAACCCGATGTCACAGGAGTGTTCAGAGGCCGTGTTTGTTATTTCCAATGTCCGTTATTACAGGAGGAAAAAAAACAAACATTACTTCTGTTGTTAATTTAAGATAGCTAAAATGTCATTTATCAAGTATCAAATCAAGAATATTCCCATTGAACAAAACATGTTGTTTTGTACATTAAGTACAAGCCTAGGGAACAAAAAGAAGGTCATGAGAAGGACACTTTTGGGATCCAAAACATTCCCGAGATGGAACTTTTCTGAAGGTTTGAGTGACCAACGTCCTTCAGCTCGTCTCTTTGATCCAGTTCACTTCACACAAACAAGTCCTGCAAGTCAGCAACACAGGACACCGACTCCATCTTTAACTGTCAATGTCACAGATAAATTATTTTACTGACATCAGTCGGAAAGTGGGTTAATCAAACTGGCCTCTGAACTCTGATGTGACAACGAACACATTTCCCAGTTTTAAAACAAACGTCACATAAAGAGGTACAGGGGACTTCATAAAGTGCTTCAACAAGTGCTCTACCTTCCAACACAAAACTCTCAATGACTTTTTTTTGTGACAAGCCATTTTACAAACTCGTATATGACGATCAAGACCAGCATGCACTCTTTCTAAACATGATTTTGGTATTAAATACTTATTGTCAGTACAGTATTGTTCTAGATCATGTCACTGCAATAATTAATTTTTTTGGCCACCTGGGGGCAACTGGAGCAAGTTAACACAGCATTGACATATCACCTTTTAAGTTTATAGAGTGAACAGTTGCTTATTTACTCATCCAGCAATTATGAAGCAACATTAGCATTCATTTGGAGTTGTGTTCGTGTCCACCTGGTGAATATAAGTCCAATATTCACTGTCTTTTAGCTCTGTTTTTGGTCTCCACCAACTCCTGGAGGGAAATGTCTGGCTCTTTAGCTGCTAAATGCTCCACTGTGTTCACCAGCTAGATGCCAACTGTGTCCATCTGCCGTTTAGTGCTGAGCAGGTAGTGTACAAATAATACATTTTCTCTGGAAACAGCTGCCTGCTGCATCTGAAAACGATGCTAAGAGAGGGGTGAGAGTGAACCAAAACAGTAAAGTTGCAGCCGGACAACTAAACTATGAGCTGAAACTCACTGAAAGCTCCGTAAAGCTGAGTGGAGCTGCAGATTCAGGTGATAATTCTTTGTATGTCATCACTACGATCGACTCCTTCCACACTGTCATTATTGATTATAGCCGCTTTAAAGTCTAGTCTTCATCTTTTCTCGTTATTTTTTTACAGTTTGGTCACAATCAAGTTCAGCAACCAAAACTAGATCACACTATAGTCTGAACCAGGGATGACTTGTCAATGCCTCTTTTACAAATCCATTACCACCAACATTAACAATTAAAATACTTGGGGAATGTATCATTACAGCATGGTGTGCAAATATTTGGCGTGATTTAATAATCAGCTCTCCCACTGATTGTCTTTCAGAAATAGTTTGGTCTAATAAAAAAGAAAGACAGGATGTTACATGCATCCCCAGGAGGAAGATGACAGCAGCATGTTGCAACTAAAACTTTGTAAAAACCAGTGATGGTGTTGAGCCACACTGAGCTGACGTCAGACACCATTTAGGTCTAAAGGAAGGATTCAGCTACTTGAGTGAAAACACTGTACAGTCCGTTTCACAGTGAAGTGCATATTGATTTAGCAATTAGCCGTATCAATCAAATGCAGAGTTAATTTTCAACCAGAACAGTCGATCAATCGTCCAAACGGTTGTTCACGGAGTCCAAGAGAGTGAGAGCAGTACAGGAGCCAAGGAGGAGCAGTATGAGGAAGAGGAAGAGACAGCAGGTTATACTGATGGATGGATGGATGAAGAAAGGGGAGTATGTCCTGGGTGAGAGGTAAAACGGGGAAAAGTCTCCACTGGACACAGTAACTGACGCATCATTTGAACCTCCTGGTTCGTCACTTCTGTGGTGAGCTGGAGGTCTGAGATTAAAGCATCAGCAGCATGAAGCCTGCTGCTTTTCTATAGTCTGCTTTATATAAACCAACGGGTTTTATAGTCTGAATGTGGGGTGGTGGGGGGCTCTAGACATTATTAAAAGTATGCAGAATTAGCTATTAGCAGTTCCTGTTTGCAATGTACCCATGGATGTACAGACAACTATCACTGAATTACTTTGATACTGAAGAAAACTTAAAAACGTGATGATTATCAGGCAAGTTCTGGAGTTATAAAGAGCATCTTGTTTTCTATGATTTCTAAGTGGATTTATGGACATTTATTTGCTCTGGGTATGGGATAATGATACCCTCAGAAAGTGCAAGTCACACTGAATCAAAATATGAGTATGATGTCATTGTGTTCAGATTTAACCGAGTTATGACCGGACATTTTTAAGGCAAATTGCGGCAATCGGGCACTAAGGGTTTTAAAGTATCTCCATGAGCTGTGTGTCACAGCCATGGAGGCAAACTACAGCCAAATTACAATAGCTAACTTCCTGTAGTTTTCAGAACACCTGCATGCACCTGTCCCTTTCACCTCACGCATCTTTGTCCTAATGATTAAAATTGTCACATATTCCATATTTCTCAATAATTAAATGCTAGGCAAATTACACATTTTGGATTTCAGGTTGGATTTTTTTAGCCAACTTTTCTACAATAACATGCATCATGTTCCTTTCAGTCATTACAGTTTTATGACACCTGATGAAAACCAACCGCTTGGTTCTTCTCTCAGTGCAACAAAGGCCACTGAAAATGACAGGCAGGTTGGACGATGAATGTCTGATGCTTCTAATGTGTTTCTACTTTTAAGGAAGCAAAGGAGGAGGAAAATAGCTCATGGGAAAAACAGGAGATCGACTGTATGTGCACGAGAATCAGAGACTGAGGAAGAGAAAAGGGCAAAGCCGAGTCATCGATTAAACAAGTGCAAACCTGTCCAGCGTGGGCAAACGACGTGTCAATATTGTTTAACACCGTCTGATGAAAAGCATCTCTAGAAACGTGCATGGCATTCTGCTCTGCTAAATGTCAAAACCTTAAATCTCACTTCTATATAGGTGAAAGGCAGAAGCAGCAGCAAAGCGCCAGTTGGTTTTCTGGTTATTGATCAGTTTGGCTCGTTCTCTTTCAGGCTTGATTTTGTGATAAAGAGTAACAAAAATGCAACTTTAAATCCTTTGTTTCTACAACAGGGATCACACTGGTGGACTGCAAATTTCTTAAATTGCCGACACCACACTGAGTCTCCATCTTCCATGTTTACACCTCGCAAAGTTACACTTTGTTGCCACTGCGACACCCAATCAACTCTTGCACAATTCTTCACCCTTGAGGGAAAAAAAGAACCCGTTGGAGGGGATACAGGAAGGATGAAAAAGGTTTTTAAATGAAGAACACTTGGTCTTTACAGGCGGTGGCACGGGCGGGTGTTTCCGTGGCAGCGGAGAAGGCAGCTACGATGGAGGCGAAGACGACGTTTGGGTCCTTGGCAGCGTCGATGGCCGTGTGCAGGCCCCTTGCACTGTAATACTTCACCAGAGGGACGGTCTGCCGGTGGTAGGCGTCCAGACGGGAGCGCAGCGTCGTCTCGTTGTCGTCGCTGCGGCGGATGAGCGGCTCGCCTGTTACCTGAGTGCAGACAAGAGGGGAGAAAACACATGAGAAGAGAGAGAAAGGAGGACTGAGATGGTAAAACCTGCACAACAATGCATTTAGTTGTCTACATTTAGGTCAGTGCTCTCATCTTCATACAGCAACCTGATGACATGTCACTGTATCCCTCTCGCTTCCCCTCTCTTACATGTTTCTTGATGCTGTACCGAAATCCGGCTTTTTGTTCGTCGACAAAACAGGAGCTTTTGGAAATTGCAGCCAGTGGATTGTGTGTCGCTGTGTGTGTGGTGCTATTTTTGCCATGTGGCTTCACATGTTACACACTGATTCAAAGAGTAAAGAACATTAAGTAGCGATGCATTGATCCAATCGGTCAGACCGGTAATCAAACCTGGCCTTATAAAATCGGATTGGTATCGGCCAGACGGGACCAACCCACATTAAATTTTTCCTCGTCCATGTTCATCTTTTGCTATCAGTTACATTTATTCAGTCACGCCGGCGCCACAGCAATACCTGGCCCCATTACTCTGACATGCTGCTTAAACTACCACAAAGTGAACACGTAATGTGATTGATCAATTAGCCAGCCAGCGTGGACACATCTAGTTATAAATTCAGATGGTAGACGAACATCTTAACAATAGCCGCACTCATTTAATACATGACCTTTTATGTGCTTTATAATAAAAAGGGTAATAATTTCCTCTGGCAGTAGCGTGGGCAATCTTTTAAAACACGGCAGGAAACCCTGATCTGTCATCACCTTGTAAAAACTTTTAGTCCAATCAATAAATCAATCACCCTCCCACTTCAAGGCCAAATTGTCTCCCTCCACTGGGTGCAACCACCAAGCAGAAATCTCCTCTAATGGAGAAAATCTTCACCAATATTAAGTCGAAATCTACAGCTCAGATTTTAAAAGTCTCTTCATGTACATCTACTCCTTTATGATGTTATCCAGATGAATCAAAGGATGATGGCTTTTAGAAACATCTGTGTATTTAATTAGGATCAATTGTCCTCAACATTTTATACATCCAGAATGCGTCAAAGCACTTAGTCTGAAGCTGGCTGATCGTCACCAATTTCCAGCCTGGCAGTGATTTTAGGTAGGTGGCAGTTTAGCCAGAAGTGGTTTCTAAGTGGGTTGATAGTGAAACTACTTACGTCATCCTTCATGGGCTCTTTGGGGGGGTTGAACTCCTCGTGGTAGGAGCGGCCACTTGGCTGATGAATTAGTCTGGGGAAATGGAGGGGGAGACGGTGAGGAGGACGGGACAAGGACGGAAAAGAAATCAGAGTGAGAGCAGAGGAGGACAGATGAGGGTTAGACAGCCGCGGTGACTCACTAACTACTTAACTGTCCTTTTCACATCCCACACGCTGACCTTGTCCTACTTGGGCTTGAAAAGGCAGCAGCCGGCCTCCTCCTCCTCACATAAAGGCCCCCCGTGGACAGAAAGATGGCTCTTTGCAAACTAACTGTCTTCTATTCAGTGTGGCGTACAGATTATGCAGAGTGGTTATTATTGTGAAGAAAGAGGACAAACACTGCGCTGCATTAATAAACACCAATAAAAAGATTTCACAACACACGTTTTCTAAAACGCTGAATGCACTGCCTAATCAATATGTGGGTCAGATTCAAATCAGAGCACAGCATGTTACATTAAACTGTTTCAAAACGGTTATATAAAGAACGATTTGTGGCACAGTGGAGGCAGAAGAGCTGGAGAGATGGAAACAAGAAGACACTGCCAATTAAGTTGTTATAAGGTTTGTAACTTTCTCTTCTCTCTTTGGCCTCCACCTGTAGAGCTTACATAAATGAAACAGTGCGGTCAGACGAGAAAGTGGCACAGTGATATGTATCAGAGCATCGCTGCGAGCTTGGTGATGTAGAGATTACTTGCAGGCTGTGCTGTGGCTACTGTTGGTTGTGGCCTCTTCGCTTGTGGCCAAATATAAAGACAGAGGAAAGATCTACTGCTGCTGCTGCTTCTTATTCAACAGGGCATGATTAACAATGAAACCAGGTTGTAGGCAGAAGTAAACAAGTGGCATCTCGTTTGTAAACCTGTGCAATAACACTATTATGTGTAACCGCTTCCGCAAACATGTTGAAGTTGATCCTGTTACATTGTACATTTTACTTCACTACGTTTGTCAGTTTTGTTTTATATTTCCCTCTGAGATATAGTGGAGTACAAGTATAAAGCATAGAATGGAAAAACTTATGTAAAAATTGTATGCAAGTACAGTACTTGAGTAAATGAACTTTCCGCACTGGTCAGTGTCACGGATTCCAGTTTTCAAGTTCACCAAAGTTGAACTCTCTCTGAAAGCAGCGTGTATTTACTGATCGTGGCAAATCCTTTGAAAATAACTGATTTTATTCTGAAATTCTGCAGCCATTAATGCTGTGTAGTGACTTTGTTGTCAAAATGTTTATGAACAACATATTAACTTTGTGTGCTTATCTTTCATTCTTAAAAGCAGCTGTACCTCTATGACTTTTGGTTTGCTTGCTGACCATGTGACTTTACAAGAAGTCACTTGAAATAACATGAAAAACGGAAAAAATAGAATAGATAATGCTCCCATGAACATTTATTAGTAGGCCGACATCACCATAGGCCTACTAATAAATGTTCATGGGAGAATGATCTAAATGTGTGGACTATTTTCTTTGTTTTTCACATGTACTTCTGTCCAGCACCCAGTATTCATCTCGTTTGGATGTGTGTGCTTTTGTAAACTTTTTGCACAACCATGACAATAATTCATCACTACAAATTTAAGTGTCACTAATGTACAAAACTATGTGTAAATCTGTACTCTCGGTTTACATATCCGCCTATGGAGGTTGGTTTTGGTGTGAAAAGCACAATAAATACAACATTATGCAATGAAAGCTGTGAAACGTCAAACGCAAAACAATGTAGTATTAAATCTACATTTAAATCTAGATAAGGTGGACTTGAACTACTTGGTGGATGTGGTCGCAGTCCAAATGCTCCATTCCTTGTTCTCTGAAGAAAGAAGTTGTTTAGAAATCCGTGTGCAGGGATAATGAATCACAGAGTACAGATTTACATATGGCCAGGGGGGCTCCGTACTAATGAGCTGTAGCTTGATTCTAATATTCACACTCTGAAGTTTTGTTTTATACACGTCCCTTTTGAGATTCATGAAAAGTAGCGTTTCAGCAAACAGTTTAAAAGTACAATCAGGCACTGAGCAGCTGTGGTATTCAGCACATTTCACCAGGGACGGACATGTGGACTTCTTTAAGGATTCAACCTGCGACCGTCCAGCCGCAGGACGCTCTCAAACCGCTCCAAGCCACCTTCTGTTAATCGCATGCTTTCACGCTGCACTTCTCTCCAACATTATCTCACTGTCCCAGACTCTTCTGTTCACATGAATCAATCTACCTGCCCAGGTGGATTCAACGCGCAGACAGAATGAGGAGTTTCTCAGTCAAAAAGGTAAAAGCACCATCCTGGGAAATCATGAACCACTGGGAAATAAAAACAGACTGAATCCTTTCTTAATTAATTCTCTCTGACGCCGGCTCCTACCTGCCACAGATCCTGCGGACCAACAGAGAGTCAGCAACGGCGAACTCGATCACAGAGTCCAGCTTCTCGTGTCTCTTGTCCAACAAGTCGTCCAGCTGGAAGAAACAAACAGAATGACTGATATCTATTGATCAGCATACAAAACTCACAGCTCTTGGGTCTTTCTTTGTTTTCCTTCCACTTCTTTCCAATAAGATGACTAAATAAAAACATCAGCTGAAAGTCTAAGAATGTAAATTCTCAAGTAGTAAAAGGCTGCTTTTATCCAAAGCACTTGATAATTTACCTCTTTTACTTAAACTAAAAGAGAAAACTGCGCTTTAATTTGCAACATGTATTAGAGACATGCTTTTATTCCTAATTTCCCGTTTTAGGTACATTTGATATTTTAGTATAAAGCCTCCCTGTTCTCTGATTAGGGTTAGGGTTGATTTCTTTAGATCATACACTTCACTCAAAGAAATGCATTTTGACTGGGAAAAGCTGCTATTTGCCCACTAAAAAGGGGGAATGGCTTTTGCTATAATGCAACACCAATGTACTATTTGTAAGTGTAGTATTTGCAACCTGGACATTTAATCACCTTTTATTTGAGAAATAACTATAGTTTTTAGTTTTACCATCATCATGCAGTTCATTAATTTGTCAGTGAAAATTAAGGGATAAAGAACTTTCTGATCCCATAAAAGACTTTTCTTACTCGAAATAACAGCAAAAATATTCAAAGTGACATGTCAACAGTTTGTCTTGCTGGTATTGTAGCCTCTCTTTTTGAACTGTGACCGACACTGACAAATTTAAAAGGAATAGTTAGACATTTTGGGAAATTTACTTTATTTATTTACTTTTTTGTAGAGAGTTAGATGAGAAGATCGATACCACTAAGTTCAAGGATTAAGTATGGAGCTAGAGCTGGGACTTAGCTTAGCTTAACACAAAGACTGGAAATAGAGAGAAACAGCTAGCCTGGCTCTGTCTAAAGCTCAAAAATACACCTAACAGGACCTCTAAAACTCACTAAATAACACGCTGCATCTCATTTGTTAAATCTGTACACAAACCAGAATGTAAAAACAACAAGTTGTGGTTTTACGAGTTACATCCTTGAACTATTTCTTGCAGTGATTTCCTGGAGTCACCGTGAGATTGTCTGGCACGAAAGCAAACAAGTGTATATCCTAAAATGTCAAACAAATTCTTTAAAATTTCTATTGTGACCTACAACTTATCGGTGCACTGTTGAACTGTCTTGGGATTAATTAATTCCACTCGGTGCAGTTTTGTTTCACGTGATGACAGCATAAGATGAAATCCTCCTCACCATGTCTGCTTGTTTGACTGTGCGAGGGAATCCGTCCAACAGGAAGCCGTTCCTGCAGGCCGCCGTGTCGAGGTTCTTCTCTATGAGCGCCACAACCATCTCATCACTGACCTGCAGGCGAACAAAAGATAGTCCTCTCATCCATCTATTCACACTGTAATCAGCTACATCCTGCATAGCAGCAGCTCTGTACAGGAGCCACGTGAAGAGAGTCAACAATACTACGACGTTTGTGGTGGAAATTGTGTATTTCCTTTGAAGAAGTGAGCAAATAAAATGAAGATCCAACAAGCCATTGTCTTCTGTATATTTAATTAAGAAAAGAATGAAACAATCAGATGAAATGGTAAAAAAGAATAAAAGTAAATGAAAGGGAGAGCAGGCGAGCACACAGAGTCAATCCGATTTCAGCTGAAGGACAGAGATCATACACCAAAATGCATATGAAGCGTCTGACCAAGAAGGAAAGATGCTGTCACATACTTATAACCTCACAATACACAGACAGACATATCAGAGTACAGAATCACCTCTAACAAAGATAGTCTGTCTCCAGCCAAGTTTTCTTGCCCAAGGCTGGAAACCCAGGGCAGACTGTTCCCCAGACTGCAGCTGTCTTTTCCCCTGATTACAAACAATTTGTCCTCCCGCTGTAACCAACCAAGATACCAATGTACCAAAAACAGAGATGACCTGAGACAGAAATTATCTAAGTGTACAGAATCAAGACTGATTAACTGGAAAACACAAGTTATCACACTAGACATATATATGGGACATAAAGAGAGAAATTTAATTACACTAAACATATCTAGTAATAAAGGAAAAGAGAAATTTTGCCCTTACAACCTTAACTAGAAAAACACATGTTGGGTTCAGGTGCT